>JAVTVY010005051.1:0-40165 GCA_036873755.1 Hanleya hanleyi | reverse complement strand
GGTCCCCGGGACCTACATGACGGATTTAGTGAATGACCTGATGCGTCAACGCAGGTCGCACACAGATCCTCGAGGATGGGAGGTCTTCGCTCAAGGCTTGAAAGACATGCATGTACCACATGAATTGGTGGGGAATCCCCACCGCTGGGCCTTTATGCAGCGGACCCAGCAATCGCCGAGTGGCCCACTACCTTTTTGGGAAGCCGAATGGGAACCGGAGTCACCCCCCAAAACACCACCACAACGGGCACCTTCTTTTCAGGCCTTTAAAAAACCACCCTTGATCGGGACACCCCACATCTGCAGAGCCGTGACACGTAGCAAGTCACCGCGACGAACACGACGCCAGACACAACAGCCCAAGGCCTGGAACACCTATTAAAACAAACAGCAACAGCAGGACAGCTCAGTCGCCATGTTTTACCTCACCCTACCGTGTAACAGTTCGCTGGATGTGTTTCCTTTTTTTTTTTTTTTTTTTTTCGTAGTAGAATTTATTCACACATGACAATGGTACAGAGTTTACAATGAAAATAACAAATAACAATACATATTATACTCGATCACACTGTCATATTAGTTAGAATATTAAAATTATATTTACACGCATTTCAGTTTCGCGAACTTTTGCTATATATATGTGGATTGCATTTTGTATATTACCGCATGTACAAACAGGTATATAACATACGTATATTGATATTTTGTTCACATGTATGTATATTGTATATATATTGATATAGTATTCACACATGACAATGATACAGAGTTTACCATGAAAATAACAAATAACAATACATATTATGCTCGATCACACTGTCATATTAGTTTCATATTTAAAATTAGAATTATATTTACACGCATTGCAGTTTCGCGAACTTTTGCTATATATATGGATTGAATTTTGTATAGCATGTATATAACATATGTATATTGATATCGATATATCTTGGATATTATAAAATTTCTCATTTTGTATCATTAAATATTTACATTTTGCCATACTACGATTAAGGATAGTAACAAAAAAAACAAAAAAAAAGACGAGAGAGGAGAAAAAAATTGTAAGAAAATTTTGAGAACCCTGTCGACAAATTAGATTGAATACGATAGAGAGTAAAGCTAAGCGAAGAAAGAACTAATAAATACTAACTGAAAACAAAACAAATGTACATAAATTGCATGCATCCCATTTTTTAACAGTTTCTGTATGTTTTCATATTTTCATGACACAATTATAACATTTCGGTCAGAAATGGCCTTAATCGACGGAATCTGCCAGGGGATCCCACTTCGTTTTGAAGGCTGTAATATTGTTATTTTTTGTTGCTATCCTTCTCTCCATATTCCTTGCCTTATAAATATAGTCCTTAAGCGACTCGAAAGATGGCGGCCTCCTCCGAGTTCGGTAAAAATGGATACAGCATTTAGTCAACACAATTAAATGATTCAGTAGTAGCGACTTACTTTTATATCCCAGTAGCACGTGCTCCTGGTTAAGGTTAAGTTGATCATGAATTTTTGATTCGATAATCCAGATCTGGAAGCGTGTCCACAGTTACTTGGAATAGTCACAATTCCAAAAGAGGTGAGTGATTGTTTCTTGTTCCTTCTCACAGAAGCTACATTTATCTGATTGAGCTTTCCCCCATTTATACAAGAGTGAGTTAGTTTCTAGCACATGATGGTTGATTTTGTATTGAAAAAATTGAAGCTTTGTTTCAGAGGATATCGTAAATGCATTCTGGTAGATAAATTTCCAGTCAAGGTTGTTTTCGATTGTGATGTTCAAGTTCAGTTTCCATTTAGTTTGGCTATTATGAGCTGGCACTTGTACATCTTTAACTAGCAGTCTGTACACAAATTTACAAGAGGCTTGATTTCGTATTTTTGAAATAAGTTTGTTTCTTTCGGCCAGATGAATATTTTGAATTTCTCGACGAATATCCTTTCTTCGGTCATATGGAATATTCTGAATGGTAGCGTAGTATGCTAAGATTTTTTTTTGTTGGATATGATATTTATCTTGAAATTCTCTTAGAGTTAAGAAGTTGAAATTATCGTTGACTAAATCTTTAACCGTTACTGCGCCAGCATTGCTCCACTTGCATACATCTTTCCATGCAGATAAGGGGGCGTAATTGTAAAGTAGTTCTCCTGCTATCGACTGATTATTGAAAGGTTCACATTTTGTACATTTGAGCCATGCAGCGATGACATCCTTCCAGAAATAGTTTTTGATGGAGCTCGTTATGTCTGCCAGACCATATGCGTTCAAGTCCCAGACCTTAGATCCCAGGACGGGGATTATATCGTCTATTAGATTTGAGTGAAACTCAGAAAATTCTAGAGATCTTTTTACCCATTGAATCTTCATGGAGTTAATAAAAGACGGTATATGAATCATATTTAAACCGCCCTCTTCTTGACAACTTATAAGAGTTTTCCTTTTAATCCTGTCTGGGCCTCCTCCCCAAATGAACTCAAAGAACATCTTTTCCAGTTCCTTCTGAAAAGCTTCCGAGGGATTGGGTAATGCAGAAAACAAATGAGTTAATAGTGGTAGGGCAAATGTTTTTATCACAGTTATTTTCCCAATTGGGGTCAGGTTACGCTTCCACCACCTCCCTAATAGTTTTCTAATGCTGTTAAGTTTTGAGTGATAATTTAAATTAGTCATATCTTCCAGATCTGGGTTAAATACTATGCCTAGTAATCGGAACCCACCGGGGTCCCAGTTAATTCGGAAGTGTGGACAGAGTTTAACTCTGTGACCTTTACTGCTTCCAATCCAATGAGCTGTTGATTTTTCGACGTTCAAACGTAGACCCGAACTCGACGAAAAGTCCTCCAGAAGGCCCATAGCACGTGTCAAAGACTCTTTCGAGCCATCCAGCAGCAACGTAGTGTCGTCAGCACATTGCAAGACCTTTATCTCCTTGTTTTTAAAAGTTATACCTTTAATGTTTTCATCTTTTTTAATTGCTATTGCTAGTAGCTCAGCGACTATGATAAACAGATATGGAGATAAAGGGTCGCCCTGGCGACAGCCCCTCTCAAGCTCGAAAAAAGGAGACATAAAACCGTTATTTATTACGCAGCTTTTCGAGTCGTATTGAAATAGCTTGATCCAACCGCAAAGTGTTTCACCGAAGCCAAAAGATCGCAGCGCATTGTGCATAAATCCCCAGTCGACACTGTCAAACGCCTTTTCAAAGTCGATTAGGAATAGTAATCCAGGTATTTGATTTTCTTCTGTACACTGCATTACATCATATATGAGTCTTGTGATTTCGCCTATGAACCTGCCTTTTATGAAGCCTTTTTGTGTTTCACTGATGATGGAAGGCAGTACCTTTTTTATTCGATTTGCAATGCAGGAAGAGGCTAATTTGTAATCAACATTTAGGAGAGATATAGGGCGCCAATTTTTTATTAAAGATCTATTTTTTCCCTCTTTAGGAATACAGCTTATCACTCCCTGTTTTTGGAAATCAGAGAGGGAGCCTGTTGAGTAGGCATGATTTAGAGATCTAACTAGAAAAAAACCCAAACTGTCCCAAAAGGTTTTATAAAACTCGGCAGGAAAGCCATCGGATCCTGGAGATTTGCCATTTTTCATATTTTGCAGGGCCAGGAAACATTCCGGAACAGAAATAGGACCTTCACAGGTGAGTTTGTTGTTTTCACTGAGGCGTATATCATGTTTTAGGAATAGATCGTCTTTTTCTGAGTCTATATACTTTGCCCTGGAATAGAGTCCGGCATAAAACCCCTTCATTTCGTTCAGTATTTCCTCTGAGGTTGTCACCACATTTCCATGCTGTGTAAAGAGTTCTGAAATGTTTTTGGTTATGAAATTTCGTTTCTCTAACCCAGAAAAAAAAGACGAATTCCTTCCCCCATTTTCGTACCATTTAATTTTAGATCGCATGATTGTTCCTTCTATTTTAAAAAGACGTAGCGATTCCAGCTCGCTCTTTTTGTTTTCTAACATTTCAAGGTTTGTATTCTGGGTGCGTTGGCATGCTTCTACTGTCAGCTCTTTTTCCCAGTTCAGTAATTCTGTTTCAATTTCTCTTTCGCGTTTCTCTCTAATCTTTTTTTTGTAATTGAGAAAGGTATTGTGGCGCTTCTAATTTTAGCTTTCAGCAACTCAAAAAATACTTGGTCATCTAGGGTGAGAGAAAGGGTGTTGGGTTGAGTAATATCTCCAGATATGTAGTGCTCCTTGATAGTATCAATGATTACGGTTTTGATCAAATCAATGTATTGCGTGTCACAGAGAAGCTGAGTATTCAACTTCCAATAACCTCTACCCTTTTCCACATCTCTAAATGCGCATTTTAAGGAGACTAAAGAGTGATCCGATCTATAAGATGTCTCAATATCTGAAGTGCACCGAGATGCGGATATGTCATCGGTGTGTCCAGACAAAAGTCCTGCACAAAATTCCAGTCACCACAGGCTATAATAGAGTTGCCATCGAACGAGAACGCTTCTTCAAACAGATTCTTGAAGAATAATGGCTCGTCTATGTTTGATCCATACAAGTTTATCAATGTTAGTCTTCTGTCAAAAATTGTGATATCTAATATAATATATCTCCCATCTGTGTCTTTCTTACAACCATGTAAAATATATTCGAAATTTTTTCGGAATAAAATTGCCACCCCTGTGCTATTAGATCTCCCGTGACTAAAAAAGCACGTATAACCCCAATCATCCTCCCATTCTTTTGGAACATCATGATGTCTTGTCGGCATCATTGAAAACTGTTGACCGCTTCTCTCTTGCAGGAAGCTAGCCTATGTTTATGTATACTATGATTGTCTTTTTTGAATTTGGTGCTCACACTGTTATATGGATATAGAATAGGTCTTTGGATTATGGACGCGGATATTCTTTAATGGACGACGGCTGAATTATGAATGACGGACTAGACGCTTGTATCAATACCATTTCCACACCACAGTATTAACACAAAAGCTCAGACATAAAACAAATATTAGGACAGGCATTCAGACAAATTGTTGGACAGCCTAGCTGACCAATCACTTCTGTATCAAAACATAATCTAGTCCACAAACGACAGAAACGCTACAAGATTTAAAAAAAAACGCCATGTATTATTAAGGAAGTACATAAATTGGAGCGCTGGAATTGGACTTTCATCACGATAAAATCAATTCAGTGATTCTCTATAAAAAATGACTCAGAATGAACTACTGAAACAAGGACAAAGAAATCTTCTCAAAACCACAATTTAGCCATGCAAAGGCTAGCGAAAATGTATAGGGAGAACTCCCCCCCCCCTCCAAGGCAGCGATACACTCAATTTGCCCAGGGTAGGGTAGGGATAGGGTTAAGCGAAATTACACACATGTTACGAAACGCAGCGTCAAAGATCTTGCATGCTAAAATCGTATTTTGCCGCCAGTGTACGATATTTATCCCAGAATTCGATAATTGTGGGATGGAGAAGTTTGGTGGTTTTGCCTTGTTTTACCAGTTTCGGTAATAATTTTCTGTGACATTGATTGCTCAGGATCAATATCCTTGCAATATCCAATATCCTGGTAGCAAATGCTACCAGGCGAGATATGCATACGCAGTATACGGATCCTTCTTGAACATTGCTATCCAGAAATGGGTAGTTAACTATGTCAAAATTTTAACCATCTCTGTTGTCGTGGGTTCAACCTGAGAGAACCCATTCTGGTAAAAGTAGAGGCCCAAATCTGATTTTCATCTGGAGTATCAGTCGTTTCCTTCAAATCCAGTGAATAAGATGTATATCCGACGGAGCGTCACTTATATAGGGATTATCCAGTGCTAGGAGATGGCATATATAGCGTTTTGCGAATGAGAAGGAACGGACTTATCGACATCTGATTCGTTTAAATCGCAACAATTAAACGCTGAATATATCACAGTCTTGGGTCTGGAATATCTCACCTTTATACTTATAGTGTCGTCGGTCTGGCATAGCCTGTGCATAGAATAATTAATCTGGTTGACATGCACTTGAAATCTTACATCTAACATATCAGTAGTTATGTAAGGGAAAATGTCAGTTATGCTACTATGTTATGACGTCACCTCGGTCTACACCAACATACTCGCATGATTTAGGAATGGTTGATATCAATTAATTGGTTGACAAATATCCCGAGGACATGGAAACCACATTCAGTAGGGCTTTCTCACCAGACAGAAACTGACGAGACCCATTTTAGCAAAATTTACTGTTTACAAATTTTTGACTAAACGCTAAATTCACTCTACCCTGTCCGGAAGAAATAAATATTTGATGCTGTTGATGTCAATATGGCCGCAAGATAATATAGCATTTAGAAACATATGGAAGAGATATCTAGACGAGTGTTTCATCTTATGACAGGCGATCAGGTGATCAGATGCCATAAACCCACCGATACTAGACGCCTTTATCTCAAAATCAATCATGCCCATCGTGAAGGAAAGGAATTCAAGGGAAATGAAGCTTTGAAAAGATTTGATAAGTATGGATTTTTCGAGAGAAGTTATCAAGAACCACCAAACCGAAATACTCCCAGCATTCTTGAAAAGATTCAATCTGCATCACGCAAAAAGTGTTCAAATTATTAATAAACTGAACGAGAGTCTTAAAAAGTGTGCTGAAAGATGTTAAACTCATTGAAAGCCAGAGACAGCTTCCTAATCTAAAACAGGATTTAACCCTTGCGACGTGTGCAGAAAATCCTGGTACTCATACCTGTGAATATCTTATTGAAGGCTCGTCTTTTACATTTAGGAATTTGAATAGTGTCTTTACAGTAAAGGAATACATGAGCTGTCATTTTGAAACGTAATTTATGTTATCAAATGTATTGGATGTGATGCAAATTAGATAGGGCAAAGAACATACCTGACAGCTCGCGTCCGAGTTCATAAACAACAGATACCCACCGCCTCGTTCGGAAAAAATGTTTGTAGGCCAACATATCCAAACATGCGGCAGACACCATTTCAAACTTTCCCCTTTCTTCAAGATCACTTCTACCACCTCAGTAGAGCGATGGTTGGACACACGCGAGAATCAATTTACTTCTAAGAATTCGTCTACACTGTAATTCTGTCCCGTTAAATCTAGATGTCAGCCGACTACCTGAACCGTTAATATTTGTTGATCCATTAGTTTATCGACTTATCATGACTGTACTTCTTAAAGAACTTCGCTAGAACATAACAATACCTCATTTTTCACCGTAATACTCCAGGCGTCAGCAATATTTGAGCCCAGTAAGCCACGAAAGTCTTCATCGAACGCGGCTGATTCTGTTAAACCTGTTTACGAAATATGAAACAAAACAGTAAAATCTGAATGAATATGGGAAAGCATATATTAGTCAGATGTAACGTCATATCGACATTTAATGGGTTCCGGTCGTTCATACTAATGGTTACGTACAGGGATGCATAAATATCCCCAGACGATACAGGAATGACCAGTTACAGAATCCTCTTGAGGTCTGTGCAATGTATCCATTACGATAGTGTCCACCTGAATATTCACTCACATTTACTAATCGACGTTAAATTCTACTCACTCACTCAAATTTATTAAGTAAGCAATATTTTCTACTCACATTCACTAAGTAAGCAATATTTTCTAGCCAATCTGGTATCGGAATTCCCTAGCCAGTGTGGTATCGGAATCCCCTAGCCAATATGGTATCGGAATTCCCTAACCAATATGGTATCGGAATTCCCTCGCCAGTGTGGTAACGGAATTCCCTAGCCAGTATGGTATCGGAAATCCCTAGCCAATGTGGTATCGGAATTCCCTAGCCAGTATGATATCGGAATTCCCTAGCCAATGTGGTATCGGAATTATCAGACATCAAAATGCGTATACCGACGTTACTGGTGTACCTGTACCTGTCGGCCTCTCGAAACGACTAGAAATGAAATGGAATGTATATGTGCAATACTGTCTGCTTGACAATGGCCCTACGTTATTTCAATTAATGGTACTTCGATCATACAACTGACTTTGAGAGGTTAAATCGATACCATCTTGTTTTTTTGCAGCGATTGATTTGAATCATATAAAATTTCATTATACGAGATTGTTTTATGAGATAGCAAAACATGTTACAAGATGTGTTAAGGAGTCACCTTTCTGTTGTAATATCCATTGAATATATTTGTCCTCCGCTCCAAATCTGAAAGGCAGATGGAACAATGAACAGCTTTACATTTGCCTGTATTGATGTGAACAAAGGGCATGCCTGAACCTAAACAGGTTATAGTCCGGGATGTTAGGGCATAAAAGAGACTGTTTGGTTCAGATTCTTCCAAAAGCACCAAATTTGGCCCATATGTCGCCCATACAATACCTTTTCGGTTTTTGACGGGCGCCAAGGCAGTCGCCCCCTGGGGCCGCCATATTGGCGAAATTCATTATGGCCGCCACCCGGTTAGAGGTCAATCGTATTTAAAACAACAAAATGGCTAGAATCATGAATAATACAACTTTTTAGTGGTTATCGGTGTCGGGGAATCTGATTCTGATCTTATTTCAACGATTTGAGGTCAAGGTCACCCTAAAGGTCATTTTGGGGTCAAATTCGACATTTTTAGTGGTTTTTAGTCGAGATATACACACTAACTCATTTTATCGATTTTCGGGGTTGAGTAACCCGAATCTGGCCATATTATGACAATTTGATGCAATATTGCATGTAAGGTTTACGACAGAGGTCACCCGAAACAGAGATCAACCGGAGGTCAATTATAGGAAACACCAAAAGGGCTAGAATCACAAATAATACCATAGGGCTTTGTGGCATCGGAGAATTAGATTCTGACCTTATTTTGACGATTTGAGGTCATAGTCACCTCATTTGAGAATTATAGGTCAACGATCAACAGTTGCTACTAAAAGCAAGCGAAACAAGATTATTCAGGAACAAATGTTACTAAAATACTTCGGAGATGACATCTGGTGACAAAATGCTATAACTATGCCGCTACGTACATTTAAATGTTCAAAATACAAAACAAAGACCGTTTAAGCAACAGTATACCAATGATTACTTTTACTACCTATGCCTTCTGGCTTGCGCTCTATGATGCCAGCAATAAATAATACTTGTCATCACCGCCCTCGTTATTAACTCACCCGCCTTCGCACGTGCAGAGGGTCGTGTATCGGACATCGGCACAGTTGCATTTGCCCCTTCCCGTGCATGCTTTGAGTCAGCCGCAGTGCATGAGAATGGCATATGCCATAGAAGTGTCGCTGAGAGTGGTCCATAGCGGTTGCCATATACTGGTGCAATCTTTGTGCCAGCTCCACTCACTGAAGTCAGGGATTTCCTGCTGGAGTGAAGCGACTCCAGTAGAAACTCGCTTGCAGCAGCACTCGCTTCACATGTTTCAAAAGCGCGGCTTGGGAGGTGGGATGTTTTCCAGCGATCTGGTTGCAGTAGCGTTCTATAAGCTCCATATGCACGGACTCGAGAGTGTCAGGATCATGCGTGAGAGCCACTAGTGTGTCGGTGGGGTCCAATATGCTTGTACAGGCTGCCCAGGCGGTCTTTTTGCCACATCCAAGAAACTGTGAAGTCGTCTTGCATCCCGTTAAGCTGTGAAAGAGAGGTAGTGCCACGGACTTTGACGGACCAAGATCGGAACAGATGGTTTGGACTGGAATGCCACAATACTTTTTCCTGAACCCCTAAAACCCCGAAGTATGAATGGATCAGCGGCTTCTTAAAAAATGTTAACAAAAAGGAGCCGTTCTCATTCATCAGCACACAGATCTACAAGACTGACATGAGCGGAAAGCTCCTTCTGTGTACCCGTTTTGAGTCCGTGTTCTTCAACAGGCGTTGTGACCTCACAATACTTCTACCGTGCAACCATTCCGAGGCGGACACCATGGTCCTCCTGCATCTAGCACATGCCACGGAGGAGGGTCATACGACAGCCTATGTTCGCACGATGGACAGCGATGTCCGATCTTTTGAGACCCTCGGTCTATCGGAACTCTTGGTGGACTTCGGTACTGGAAAAAAATATTGTGACATTCCAGTCCATACCATTTGTTCCGATCTCGGTCCGTGAAATCCTTGGCACTACTCCTCTTCCACAGACTTACTGGGTGCGACCCGACTTCACAGTTTGTTGAGAGCGCAAGCCAGAAGGTATAGGTACTAATAATCATTGGTATATTGTTGCTAAAGCAGTCTTTGTATTGTATTTCGAACATTTAAATACACATAGCGGCGTAGCGGCATAGTTATAGCATTTTGTCAGCAGATGTCATCTCCGAAGTATTTTAATATAATTTGTTCCTGAATAATCTTCGTTCGATTGTTCTTAGCGGTAACTGTTGATCTTTGACCTTTGACCCCAAAATGTGGTGACCTCAAATCTTCAAAATAAGATCAGAATCGGAGAATGCCACAAAACTCTATGGTATTATTTGTGGTTCTTTTGATGTTATACCTACAATTGACCTCTGGTTCGGATGACCTCTATCGCGACTCTCAAATGAAATATTGCCCCGAATCGTCAAAATAAGGCCAGATTCGGGTTACTCAACCCTGGAAACCAATAGAATGAGGCAGTTTACATATCTTGCCCCCAAACCACTGATAATGGCGAATTTGTTCCCAAAATGACCTTTAGGGTGACCTTAAAGGGTGACCTTGACCTCAAATCGTTGAAATAAGATCACAATCAGATTCTCCGACCCCCAAAACCACTAAAAAGTGCTATTATTCATATTTCTAGCCCTTTTAGTTATTTAACTACGAATGACATCTAACCCGGGTGGCGACCATATTGAATATCGCCGAATATGGCGGCCCGTCTTGGCGCCCGTCAAAAATCGAAATAGTATGGTATGGGCGACATATGGGCCAAATTTGGTGCTTTTGGAAGAATGTGAACCAAAAAATCCCTAACAGCCCTGACTATTATGCACTCCTCCACAAATCCTAAGGGAGATAACAATTAGTTTAGCTTATAGATTATTACATTGGTTTCAAGAATATATAAGGTCAACTATAATGACTTTTGTCAAAATTAACTCGGATTCATGGCAGTACATGAAACACCTCACCCGTTAGCGACCCAACTATATTGTCCTATCTCGTCACCAATAATTCAGTTATCCTCATGGTCCTGTTATAGGCATATGAATAATTGGAGCTCATATACGAATAGAAGTAGATACCTTTCTTTGTCTTCATCGATCTGATATACGATATCATTCCGCTGGTGAACGATGTCATACAGTCTCTGTACAAGGATATGTTCTATCCCTTTGTCTTCCTCAGTCCTAGAGTCATCTGGAATACAAATACAAGCATCTAGTTCGTCATTCAACATTCAGCCGTCCCCCATTAAAGAATATCCGCGACCACAGTCCAAAGACCTAATTCATATAATAACATTAGCACTTAATAAAAAAGACAAAACATCAAAGTATACATAAAACTAGGCCAATTTCTTACAAGACAGAAGCGGTCAAGAGTTTTCAGTGATGCCAGCACGATATCATGATGCTCCAGAAATATCAAATCCGTATCGCTGATCAGTATTCTTATTCCATATGATATACATTGTAAAGTCGTTATCCAGAGTATAATGTACCTCAGACAGGCTTTGATTGTGACTCTTCATATGAACACTATGAGGATCTTGAAATACATAGCTTCATACGGCTCATAGCCCCGGGTTAAGCGGAATTAGGTCTTGCACGCTACACTCGTATTTTGCTTTCAGAATGTATCGTCAAATTTGAGAAACTTCGAGTGGAGACGCTTGATGATATAGCCCTGTTTTACAAGTTTCTGTAATATTGATTTGTGACGTTGATTAAAATTGTTACATTTAACATAGGATCTAGCAAATACTACTAGGCGAGATATGTATACGCCATATGCAGGTCGCTCTGGTATATTACTGCCCAGATAGGGATAGTTTACGCTGTCGAAACTGTAATCATCTCTTTATCGCAAAGTCGACGAGAGAGAAGGCCCGCTTCATTTTTATAGACAAATAAGTCTAAATAAGATGTGCCGCTAAGGCCATCTGTAGTTTCCTTCAAATCCAGGGAAGGTGGATATACATCCTATATAGCGATTGTCCACAGAAAGAAGATCGTCTATATAGCGTTTGGTGAATGAGAAGGAACGGACTTTGGAATAATCTGTATTTGAAAGCGTCTGCATATAGTCGTATTCATAAGAGAATAGATATAGGTCAGCCAAAATGGGTGCACAATTGGTACCCATTGGAATGCCTATATGCTGTGGATATATATTGTATTGTCAAATTCACTTAAATATTATTAATGAGAAATTCCAGCAACTATAAAAAGGAACCATCCACTGAATGATATCCCCGGTATGTAGTTGAGCTAAAGAATGTTATATGGCTTCTGACATTAATCAGTTCTTGAATATCGATACTATTAATGAACTAAGACGGACAATAAGGTCCTGATGAGGGATTGTAGTAGAGTGAGTCGAGAAATCCCATGTGGATACATGTCTTTACGGCATGTGACCTTTAGCATCAAGTTCTTCCGTAAGAGATTTTGAGTTTTTTAATATCCACATGCATTCAATGCCAGAGTTCTTAGAAATAGTGGAGCAATACCGTTCCCAAAATGCTTACTTCCCTTATATGTGTTGTAATTTACCTCCTGAAGGGCCCTCGTCAACAGGGTTGAAAGAAGCTTGGTGGTCCAGCTTCTAGAACCAGCTATGAATCTAGCTTTGTATGGGAGACCAGTACACATATACAGATACACATATACATATGAAGAAACAGATAACACAAAACAATGCTCATATCTGTTACGACGATGATATTTTCCCTGCAAAAATATATGTAGATACCCGAGAGCGAAGTCGCTTTATAACCAATTAATATATAATATTAATTAGTCATGTCCGGCACCACATGCGATCCAATACATCGTTTTTCAGTCATTGATGATAAGATATTCGTCTGTTCACCACTTCATTTGCTTGCTAAAGAGGCTAGAATTGACCTAGAAGCTTTAAACCAATTCCTTATAGAGAAGATGTTATGCATAAAGATACTGGTCCACTTTTAAACAATTAAACAATTCGGATCCGAGAAATTGGTCTAATAATGATGCACAATATATTTCATCCCACGACATGGGAGACAACTCTCAGCGTTATCTTGTTGGTCACAGTGAATACGTCTGTTTCGATGTTAGTTCTAATCTTGGCATGCGAATGAGGTCTTCGGATAGCTGACTTCGAAGTTCTTTATGATTAAATAATTCTTACTGTATGTCGAATTATACGATTGCTATATCATTTTTCATTATTTTATTATGTTGTCCATGTGCTATGTTTAAGTCGGTCATGCATATGCAGGAGAAGGTTAAACAGGGTTTAATGGCACCACGGTTCATGACAATAGGGTGTTACCATTCCATGATTCAGTTGAGTTTTGATGGTTTTAAAAGAAATCATTTATTTTTATTAATATAATTTATCCCAATTATGTATACTAGATATTAGACATACATGAGCATAAACGATCTTATTTGCGGAATAAATACGGAACCATGGATATCGCATAGTCATCACATCATGGGAGACAACTCTAACTGGTATATGAATCGCAATAAGGCCATTATGACTTTGTCACCTTACGGTTACTATATCGGGTGCCAGTTGCGTACGTGTACGTATCACAATTTTGCTTAATTACGGGGCAGTCTATTTTTGTATCCATACAAACTATACATGTTCGGAAAGCCCTTTATTCAAAGAATTTAGGTAAATAAATAACTTTCTCGAATTTATTACAAGAATCGATTTATTTAAAGACAAATGATGTTATTTAGAAAAGTATATTCCTCAAAATCACGCGCTCTCAGTTTTGTCTCAGTTTTCATCAAACAAACTTGCTTTTTTGGAATAATGGACTTGCCTCAGTTTTCTGAGTTAGGGCCTAGAAGTTATTTTATCGTCGTACAAAGTGGAAAGATTGAAAAAATCTACAAAAACTCGACCCCTCTCCAGTAAATCATAAATAATTCATGAACAGGACCGAACTTATAAAATTTGAGGCAACCTTTTGAAGATCTACATGATTGGAATATTGTGTTCAAAGTCCACGTATGTACATCGAATAACAAGAGAGAAATTAGAACGAGAAAAAACACTTTTTGGCGAAAAACTAAGCGAAGAAAACGGCCACTGTGTTCGACCGCTTGACCCACGCTAAATGTTTTTTTTACCACAATGCACTAATTTTCATAATTTCTTCCCCCCCCCCAACTTGTAGGTTTGACTGTGTACTCTGGTATAAGAGAAAAAAATTAAAATCGAGATTTTGAAGCTTCGATCCGATAAAGTAACCTTAAAGTTACCGCAAATAAATGCAAAATGCGCAGAAATGTCTGGTGATTTTTAAGTGAAAAACAAATATTGGAGGTGTCTACCTGGTTTAGACTCTAGCCGTTTAAGCTGCCCTTCTATACACTTTCTCTCCTCTATCAAAGTACGTTCTTTTTTCCTGAAAAGATAAAAGATTGCTTATTTGGATAGTACTATATATACAGTATGTGGTCGTTTGTAACAATCACAACTTTACCCTAAGTGATTACTCTTCGACTTCGAAAGTCGCCTCATGTGTGGAAAGGGTCGAAGGCGGTAGTTCAGTATGTTTGGCCCCTACTTTCAATGTTAGATTATCCGGCCTAACAGCATTTCCTTTTATCCTGTGAAACATTTTACAATTTCAAACAACGTTATAAAGTTTTTTTGCTGAAACAGGTTCGACAGGACTATATACCACCAATTGGCTGCACTCAAATTTTCTCAAATAAGCATAGAAAAATACAGCCGTAGTTTGCAAGATATATGGTGTTACGTTACGTAAATTTTGTGTAATTCCGCTTAACTCGGGGCTAGGGGTAATGTGAATATCGTGTACTACAGTCGGGATCTTCATGGTGTTCACAAGGTGAAGAAAAACTTGCAAAAACCATGAAGATAATGACCATGGAGTACTCTTAGCAAAACAGATGTCGATGAACGTATTGCTTATCGATTGGTAATGTAACTTAGTAGTAGTTCTCGGAAACTTGGCTTATAGGGTAACATTCTCGGTCAGCCTGCCTGATTTCCGTCGAAAGTGCAGGAGGATCACCACTCTCATTCCACCGAATGTCAATCACCAGTAAAGTAATGATCCTGTGGCTTATGGGGGAAAAACGAGGGTATTATAGTATATGAATGAGATCCGACATTCAGTATTCAGCCGTAATCCACAGAGAATATATGTCTAAATAACCGAGAGAACCTTTGCGTTCAACAGTACGTACCAATTCTAAACATAGTGAAATGAAGTAAACATAGCTAGTTTCTGGCAAGAGAGAAGCGGTCAGCAGTTTTCAATGTTGACAGCAAGACATCGTGATGGTCTTTTCGTAAAAGCCCTATCGCAAGCACAGTATCTTGTCGTGGGCATATGAATATCCGATAACAGCATAATACACGAGGATGATACATAACCTACATAATAGTACGAACACATTAGCAGAATTCCCATTGATTAGCTCTGCATAGGTAAGTACTTTGGTTTGAACAATAAACCGAAATTTTGAGTCAGAATGAATTGCTTGTCATTTTCCGGAGTGGTACCTTGTTTTACGAAAATACCAGCCAGAAGCGTTTTGTTGATCAATATTCGACACATATTTATTCATGTCATGGTCAGGAATTGTGATTTACAACAGGTTCTTTAGGTGTATTACGTTCAACACAAACGTTCACAATTGATAATTGGATGATGCTAACTGCCCCTATTTATGTTATGGTAGAGATCTTGTCGGTCTTTGAGGATACCCTTCTGGTCTTAAACTGAACTGAATTCTCCAGAGTGTGGTCTTTGTCATTCTCCCAACGTCAGAGTTTGTAACCTCCAAACCGTCGGTAAACAACATATATAAGAAAATAGGGGATACACAATCTGATACCATGAGAATGAGTCTTTGCTAGATTTAAAGGCGCTTTTGATAGATCATATGTCTTTACAGGAAGTGATTGGTATATCTGATGTCTTTACAGGAAGTGATTGGTATATCTGATGTCTTTACAGGAAGTGATTGGAATATCTGATGTCTTTACAGGAAGTGATTGGTATATCTGATGTCTTTACAGGAAGTGATTGGTATATCTGATGTCTTTACAGGAAGTGATTGGTATATCTGATGTTTTTGCAGGAAGTGAAATCGACTAGGTTTTAATTCAAACTCTGGGTGTCAAGTTGCATACAACGGGAAACTGTTTGATTAAGCAGAGTAGGGTGAATTCATGACTCGCTGAAATGCTGAATAATGTTTTCATGGATGACACTGAGGTAACGGGGTAAACTTCGTCTCTGATGATTGTATTCACTTGTCTTTTCCTTTAGATTGTCACATTTGGATCGGAGTGGCTAGGGGTATTGGGTTAACCACTTGAAAAAATTTGGAGATCGAAACCATGGATAAACTCGGAGGGTTTCAAGTATTCCACCATCCTTTGATTGGTACCCTTGGACATGAAATGTTGGGGGTTTCTCATCCATCAGTGAGCCCGAATATCTATATTGCACTTGTTCTCCATCGTGATTCGTTATATGATATTGAAATCCTCTTATCCGCGGACTGGTCATTTTTACGTCGTAGAATTAACACGAAACTGTAGTTTTAGCGTTTCCGGTTTAGCGGGTTTTTGTTCAAACCCTGGGCAAACAAGTGGGCATTTATTGAAAATAGCCACGATTTTACACTCCTTCACGTGACAGAGGTATCGGGTTTCTATTAACATTTTCTAAATTAAAACATGTTACAATTTGGGCGAAATTCCAATAAATATGAGATGAAAAAATCAGAACAAAATATCAACTACACACTACATTTTTTTTCATTTCGCCAGGGCTTTTTGACAAAAACCCAACTGTGTTATTTTTGATGCCGATAATTTTTTTTTTTAATTTTGTTACCATCCAGCGTGGCTTTCTAGAGGCTCGTCTGCAACCATAAGTACAATATTTTTTATTACCAACAGTGCCGTTATATATTCAATCATGGCAAGTGGGCTTAAAACCCAGATATTGATACCAATTGGGTGAAAAATATAATCCCCAAAAATTATTTGTAGAACCGACTGAATTCCCATGACCTCTTTGTCCATTTGTTTTACGTATGCCGCAAAGGATGGAAAGTTGGGTAGATCTAATCCACCTTCATCTTTTTCGCATATAATTGTTCTACGTTAGATTTTATCAGGACCCCCATTCCAGATGAAATTGCAGAACGCCGTTTCTATTTCTTCAAAAAGGAGGCTAGATCATAGGTTTAGTAAACAATGAATGAGTGGATAAGAATTGGGAAAACTAGCTTTTCGATAATAGTCACCTTCCCTATTGGTGTTGTACTGCGTTTGAACCAACTCCCAAGCAATCTTTTGAGACTCCGTAATTTCTCAGTGTAATTCATATTAATCATATCATCCAAATTAATACTGCACCAGATTCCTAGAAGTTTAAATCCTCCCGGGTCCCAATTTATTCAGAAGTGAGGACAGAGTTTAACTTTTCTTTCTTTTTTAACATCCAATCCATATGATTTGCGTTTGATGAAACTTGTTCCGAAGTTGAAAGATTCAGGGTCCTTATAAAAAGTTCCCATTCAGTCTAGGCTATCAAATTACAACACATATAAGGGAAGCGGGAAGTGGTGCCGACATACTGGCAGAGCCACATGACTTCACAGTATAGTCTTCTGGTTAATCTAGCGATTCGCGATATGTGTTGTATGTCAGGTACGCTTTTATTGTACCTGTTCATGTGGCAACTTCGATGATATGACCACACGGTCCCTAGCACCAGCATAAGCGGTATTAGATGCAAATCTAGAGACCCTTTCAAAGTCAGTAAGAAATGGTAGTCCAGGAATATTATTCTCTCCTGTAAAGGTCATTATGTCGTAAATAAGTCTCCTATGAATATCCCTTTCATAAATATCTCTTTCATAAGTCGAGAACTTTTCTGATTCTATTAGCAATTGCCAAGTAGACATTCAGTAACGTTATCGATATCACTATTATGGATTTTTCACGATAGCCTCTCAAACTTCCAACTGAGACTTAAACTGAAAACGACGGGTCCAAATCTAATTCTCTTCTCCAATGAATGTATAGAGATTTCGTGAAACTGCGATTACTCATCTACGGTGATTCCTGAGGTACACGTAGGTCCTAGGAAGCAAGAAATTATATATTTCTTTGTGAAATATATTCACCATAAAGTAATGGTTGTCTTTGGGCTGTGGAATTATACCATAACATAGTATACTCACTCGTATAAAAGCTCTCCTTCTTCCCGAACCAGTTCATTTTTCTCGTTGACCAATGAAAACCACTCAATCGTCAGATCGTGTTTCCTATCTTCTGTAGCTGTGTGGATGCAATAAAAACTGTCAGGTCATCTATTATCAAACTAGCACGCTGTATACACAACCAGATGATCATGTAGATGAAAATGTGTTGACCGCAGTAACAATACATGGTGCTGAGCATGATCCTACATCATATATTTCTTGTTGGCCGCCGTCTTTAACAACACCAGTTTACGCCCAAAGATCGGTCGTGTGAGAATATTTCCTTTTTCATGTCTATATAGTATCAAGACCGCATGTGTGATATAGTGAAGCCAGTTTTGGGCCCTTTTTAGGTGTTGAATTTGACCCATACCCATCTTGATGGCCCATCACCAATTTTCTGGCTGAGATAGTCCCAAATATATTTGAAAATACATCCTGAATATCTACGAAGGTTCGCCGTTAAATTCTAAGTTTTACAACGCATTTACATGTAAGAATCAGAGATTTGAGACGAATCAGAATTACTGACGGCCAAAAATTTTCATTACTACATTTATATCAAAGATAATTTTAAAGAGGATAAACGTAACAGATTCTCCTTAATCACATTGGATGTGAATCCATCATTTCTCCCAATTGGTCCAAGATTGTATTAACATTGAACTTGAAAAGTACTAGATTTGACCGCGATTGAACTGGATATGATTATTTTCATAGTAATACAAGTATATGAGCGATGGAATATAATAGTGGTGGGAATATATATACCGGCGTAATTTCAGAGGTATTACTCAGTCTCTCTAGATTTGTATCTAATACCGCTATGCTGGTGCTAGGGGCCGTGTGGTCATGTCATCCAAGTTGCCACATGAACAGGTACAATAAAAGCGTACCAGAGATACAACACATATCACGAATCGTTAGATTCTTGGCATGTGCTTTAGAATAGGTTAACCAGAAGACTATACTGTGAAGTAATGTGGCTCTGTCAGTATGTCGGCACCTCTTCCCACTTCCCTTATATGCGTTGTAATTGTTACCAAAACATCTACAGGAATATGAAAGATTTTCGGATATGAGCCATGCCATATTGTAGGTGTTGATGTAGACACCGTGGATGGCATCCTCAGGTCAAATGGCATAATTATATTGCACAGGCTTGCTTTGAGACTGCTTCCTTAATTATTTACCTGTAGTTGACCTTCTTGCAGACAAGACGAATATGTTTTCTCTTTGACATCATCGATATCGACCATGGTTATGTCGTCTTCAATCTTAAATTCCTGTGAGCAAAGAAACAAAATTTGTTATTAGAACATGCAAAAATAGAAACTCACAATCTCACTTTCCCTTGTTACATAATTAGAAATTGAAATTATTCCGCTCTACTCTTCAATTGTAATGCGAGAAGTTAATTATAGACTTACCCAATAAAGTCTTACACAATATATACGTATGATATTGAGATGTTCAGAATATCTCGTTGATAGAAAGGACGATTCCAGGCACCCTATGTTTACATGAACAGTGTAAGGACACAGCTTGTGGTTACTGTTCTGTAGAATCGATCGATAGTTAGGTATATTCAATTAGAGACTTTAGCACCTGCTCGCGTGGTTCTCTACTTCCCTATTTCTTTTATTTAATACTTTATTTCCTCAGTCTCGCACGTTCTCAATGCGGCAGTGCATTATTTAATTGAATTGGGAGGTGGTGGTTTTATTGTTAGTTAATAATTCCTTTCGAACAGTGGGAAAGACGCACCCACCCAAAGCCCCCAAACTGGTGTTAAATTTGGACTTAACAAACGGTGGAAGATCACGATATCTTCATATGTCTGTTTGCACTGTTCCGGCCTGTATTAGTCAAGATCGGTTAGGGGGCAATTGGCTCAAATAAAGGTCAACTTTTCAGAATTAGAGGTACTAGATCTGATGCACGAATCACGAATCTTTTAAAATCTACCGGCGCTATAGGCCAAAAATTTCACTTGAGCCACCCCGGCGTTTGCAATTCGTGACATATTAATATGTTCCTTAGATACACTGCTTCAGATTATCAAACAAAGATAGACCAAATTGTCGCGATACATACATGGCTGAAACTAAACACTGATATATATGGGTATTCAAATAACTATAGTCTGTCCATTTTAATTAGTCGTCTGCTTTGGGGCTTGTCAAAAATAAGTATCTGCATCGTGTAGAACAAACTCAACAGTAGTAACCAAAGGGGATTTCGAGGTCTTGGCGCCTCACTGCGCATGCGCGAGAAAGTGGTGTGCGCAGGAGTGTTGTGCGCAGGTATGAGATTTTGTGGCGGTTTTGTGGCGGTGCTCTGCGCAAGTGTGACGTGTGACTTCCGGTTTGCGTGAATCGGGCGTGTGTATTCCTCCGCGGTGATGCGGTCTGGTGGTGATGCGGTCTGCCCCCGCGCACAGAAAGTAGTCCCAAATTCTCCGGCATTCTCCGGCAATCTTCAGGGGCGAGAGGGGTCCCTGGTGTACCGATTGGGTCGTATGAGGTATCAATGTGAAGTATTCGTGAAGGGGCATCTGATGGGGTTGGTGTGGTGTTGAAATATCGTCATTATGCGCATGCGCGGTAGACCAAGGGTATGGAAATAGACGTTTTGGGGTCTAGGTGGGTCACTAGTGGTCCGATGGAGTCGCGTGAGGTATCAATGTGAAGCATATGTGAGGGGGCATCCGATGGGCTGGGTGTGGGGTTGGAATATGGTCATTCTGCGCATGCGCGGTAGACCAAGAGTATGGAATAGACGTTTTGGTATCGAGGTGAGCCCCTAATGGTCCGATGGAGTCGTATGAGGTATCAATGTGAGGAATTCGTGAAGGAGCATCCGATAGGGTGCGTGTGGGGTTGGAATATCGTCATTCTGCGCATGCGCAGTAGGCCAAGGGTATGGAAATAGACGTTTTGGGATCGAGGGGGGTCCCTAATGGGCCGATGGAGTTGTATGAGGTATCAATGTGAAGCCTATGTGAGGGGGCATCCGCCTGGACTAGTGTCTCGGTCGTTGTCCACATTCTGCGCATGCGCAGACAGGGAATTGTGGGAAAAGGGTATCGAAATAGACGTTTTGGGGTCTGGGTGGGCCACGAGTGGGCCGATTGGATCGAGTGAGGTATCAATGTGAAGCATTCATGGGGGAGCATCCACCTGGACTAGTGCGACGTTCGTTAATGATACTATGGTGTAGTATGAGGTCTTATTTTGAAGCTCTCGTGAGGGAGCACCCGCCTGAACTAGTGTGTCGTTCGTGTTCAGCAATCTGCGCATGCGCAGACAGGGAATTATGGGAAAAGGGTATGGAAATAGACGTTTGGGTAGGCCCCTAATGGTCTGATGGGATCGAGTGAGGTATCCATGTGAAGCATTCGTGAAGAAGCATCCGACGGGATGGATGAGACGTAAAATTGACGTCATTCTGCGCATGCGCAGTATACCAGGACTACAGAAATAGACATTTTGGCGCCGACATGGGTCACTATGGGTCCGATGGAGTCGTTTGAGGTCTTATTTTGAAGCTCTCGTGAAGCAGCATCCGAGTGGACTCATGGATCGTCCGTGTTCAAGAGTCTGCGCATGCGCAGTCTGGTCGTAGTATAGAAAGCAGGCATTTTGGGGATGCGTGGGGGTGTGTTTGACCCACCACTATGGGTCCATGGATGTGGTTTGGTGGTGTGGATTCTGCGCACAGACGTCACTTCCGGGTTTCACTAAAACTACCTCCGAACCCAGAAGAGTTCTAATTTTCCCTTAGACATAGGGTCCGGATTTTCAACATCCGAGTTTTCCCCGGCCCGGCCCGGCCCGGCCCGGCCCGGCCCGCCCCGCCCCGGCCGCAGCGCGCGGGCTACTCCGGCCGCAGCGCGCGCACGCGCACGGGTTATCCGACCGCACGCGGGCGCGGCATCACCGGAAGTATGTGGGTGAATTTCGGATTATCCTGGGCCACTGATTGGCTACTTTCTCCACGGTGTTCAAAGCCAGTTTCACCGAATCCCCGCATGTCTGTTATAGCCTTCATGCATTATGCTCATATAGAAAACACACAAGACAGGGTTTTTTGGTGAGATCTCATTTTGTTTTTTATTCAATAATAACTAACAACAACAACGTGAGAACAACCACGTGAAAACTGAAGCCCAGAACAGGGGGCTTGTACATTGAAATCGATAGAACTTAAGCCCAGAACAGGGGGCTTGAACATTGAAAGAACTTAAGCCCAGAACAGGGGGGCTTGTATACTGAAAGAACTTAAGCCCAGAACGGGGCTTGTACATTGAAATGATGGGCGGCCCAGTCATATACGAGTACATCTCGGTCCTCGGCCTTGGGGTACTCGTCAAACATCTGTACGATGGTAGATAAGGTTCTTCCGCGGCATCGATGGTACAGGTAAAACAAGCAATATTGTCCGCACACGCTACTGGTCAGGCTTTGCAACGTTTGACTGTTCCAACACCACGTCTCTGTGCCTTGATCCATGAAGTCTGTTAAATCGGGATGGAGGGGTGGCAGGCCGTACGGGTCAAAGTATTCGCCTTGCTGTTCTGTCAAGTACACGCCCACTCAATGTTCACCGGGCCGATCCATCGGGTCCGTGTTGAGAACGTAAGCAGCAGGATACATATGGTCTAATGGGAACACATCTCGGGCGAACACCCCTTGAAAGACCATACGTGTCTCTGGGTCATTCTCCAGCACGGTGGTTATCTGGTCTGTATCCATGTTAGGTGGAGAAGTCACACAGGGCGTTGCGCGCCTTGTCCACTTGAATGATGTTGTCAAACTCGGCGTAGCAGATCACATTGACGGTGCTCCGGAGGGCTCGTGCAAAGCGGATTGCCTTGCTTGGCGAGGGCCAGCTGATGGTCGTTCTCTAAGGTGGGAGTCAGATCGAAACAGAACAACGTGTATCCGTTCGCGTAGTCCTCCCGACTGATCATATTCCCTTCGTCCTGGTTGAGTTGACCGGTGGCTGTAAATAGGCTCTGTTAGGCTCGAATGAAATTCGCGCGCCCTAAGTTCGGTGTTAAGGCCGTGGCTGGGATCTGTTGTCCATCCACATGCAGGGCCACAAAATTGATGCCGAAATGTTTAAAGTCAAACGGGTTCTCTGGGTAGGCTCCGCTGAAACTGGTATTTTCCACACAGGCCAGGATCAATCGCTTGGGTAGTTCCCCCAGGAACAGGTTTTCTTTGTTGGCGCCCATATTTCCAGCAGGCACAGAGAACACTTTGGCTTGTACACGTCGGATAGGGTACTGGGCTGGTTTTGTGTCCAAGGCTTTCATGTGTCCCAATTGAACGGCTGGATTCGGTTTCACTTCTCGGACATACAGCACTGCCTCTTGGATGACAATCTTATAGTCCGCTACACGCCCCTCTACGTTAGTGGCCATCAAGGCGAAGGTCGGAGGCGCCCGTATCAGTCGGATTTTGATGGGGATCTTGTTCAAGAGGTACCGGTCTTGCATGAAGAGGTCTGCGTGCAGTCGACCTATGAGATCCACTGAGACGCCGTTCGCGGTGAAAGCCTTCCGTTTGTTATATCCCACATTGTCCACCGTGTCCATGTGCTCGGCTGTGTCCTGGTAGAATAAAGCGGCTGTCAGCTGAGATTCTTTAGCCTCTCGTCCATACGACAACAGTGTCTCGATGTAGGCTCGATAGGGGTACGTGTTGGTCGAGTCACTGATGAGTTTGTCGCTGAGAAATATATCCACCTGTTGGCACATCGAGTGCAGCCAGAGATTCGTCGGGCCCACCGTTGCTTGGTCGACGATTCTGGAGCCATCTCCATTGACGATCTTGGCTTTCACATACAAGTATGTGTGGGCTAAATCCACATAGGCCGTATCCGCATTACTGATGGTGAACTCGATGGGCCCTGTTTCGTTGGTACTGGAGAGCGGGAGATGCTCCACCCATAATCCTTGTTCGGCACTGGTCTGTGTGGGCGGGACGGTCCACAAATCAAATTCACTGTTGGTGGAAGGGCAGGACTCGGCGTGGATCAAGGACATGTTTTACGAAAAGATATCCTGGGTCTTCGATGTGCGTCGTCGCTGGGTCGGTCGTCGACTGGTGCGTGGTCTCGGTGGTGCAGGTCTTTTATTCATATAGCTGCGTGCATCGCACTCGTAAGGCACCTCCATTATACAAAGTGGGGAGCACGTGTTTGTCGAAAATGAAGTGTCAGCATCACTTTCCCGCGTTCGAATGCCACCGGTCGTCCCGTGTCATCTCCTATATCCACCGTGATAGTGTTGATGTCGGTTTGTCGTACGGGTAGGTAGAGCATGTGGGTGAAACTGTGTGTGACTTGATCTCCATACGTCCTTTTAATGGGGACCACCCGTAACAGAGGTGTGTTGATATCGCCCACGATGTGGTTGTCGACCACGTCCGAGTAGACGTCGAGTCCGTACATACCCGAATTCATACCCATCAGGATCTGGCCTTGGTGGGCGGTGGGACCAGCGAACGTCTGTAGATCGAAACCCAGCATTTGCTGTAGGATAGCACTCACGTTGGCGGTGAGGATGATCTGTGCCTTGTCGTTGTGTGCGTTGTAATCGAAGTTCACGTGATTCTGGAAGGGATAGGTTTTGAAACATTCGTGACCTCCCGTAGAGCCTTTTAATGCAACAGTCTTGTCAGCTCACCCATGAAATCCTTGGAAGTATCGTATTGGCCTTCGGGGAGGGTGAGTCGTATGTCTTTTCCTTCGTAGGTCACCTCGTACCACACTTCATTGGCTCGCACGTTGTACCACGAGTAAGGGTATTGGATATCCACGAGGCCACATTCCCAGCGCTCAGGTAAATGCAACGGTTGCGGTAAGTGGGTCGTGGATCGGTAAATGAAACAGTTTGGCACGAAGACGTTCCGTTTTCAAAATCTGCTCCACCGTGTAGTAGTCTTGCTGTGTTTTTACGGCAGGCTGTAATTCCGTCTCGTAAAACGTCCCTAGCAACGGTTCCCTTTGAAGATCTTCCAGTTCATAGACTCGCTGCTGTCGGGGTAGGCGCCGTTTAATCAGGAAGTGCTCATCGCTCCAGTTGGGCAAGTAACTTTTCTCAAATTGACCTTTGACTTTACTGATCCGTACAGGGTCCCCGACCGTGTACACCTCCTTCGTCGTTCGCTGCGATTGCCTGGGGTACAATTACAAGCGTCTAGTCCGTCCTTCATAATCCAGCCGTCGTCCATTAGAGAATATCCGTGTCCATAATCCAAAGACCTATTCCATATTCCATATAACAGTATTAGCACCAAGTTCAAAACGACAATCATAGTATACATAAACATAGGCTTGTTTCCTGCAAGAGAGAAGCGGTCAACAGTTTTCAATGATGCCAGCAAGACATCATGATGTTCCAAAAATATCAAATCCGTATCGCTGATCAGTATTCTTAATCCATAATATTCGCTGTAAAGTCGTCATCCAAAGAATGATGTATCTCAGTCACGCTTTGATTGTGACTGTTCATATGAGTACCATGATGATCTTGAAGTACATGGGTTCATACGGCCCCTAGCCCCGGGCCAAGCGGAACCAGACACAAGTTACGAAACGTAGCGCCATAGATCTTGCACGCTACGTTCGTATTTTGCTATCAGCATGCGATATGTATCGCCAAATTTGAGAAACTTTGAGTGGAGACACGCCGGACTTGGGCTTCATTACGTTGGGTCACGGTAATGGGGGCTCTCTCTATACTCCGGTGATAGGCTCGATTGTAACCACTCACAAGTTTCGGGAGAACATCGATGTACCGCCTTGTATTCTTATAGATGAAATATTTATGCAATCGGCCTTTGAATGTCCTGTTGAACCTTTCCACAACGGAAGCCTTGGTCTCGTTGGACGTATGGAAGAAAAACACCTTCTGGGCTTTCAGAAACTGTTGGAACGGTCTGTTGAGGATTTCCGTGCCTTCGTCGGCTTACAAATACATGGGTTGAAGATGTCCTTGAACGCCGCTATGAGATTCGCCCCCGTTTTCGTCCGGATGGGTACCACCCAAGAACACTTCGACAGGATATCGATGCACGTCAAGATATACCGATTCCCATCGTTGTGTTTGGCAAAGGCGCTCATATCGACCAAATCCGCTTGCCATTGGGCATCTAGTTCTCCCACGATGACCCGGTTCCGTAGAAAATGGCGACGGGCAGCTCGATGTAAGGTATAGGTGTCTTGTTTTCTTAACCAATTACCAGTATACGAGTTGTCAGAGCATTTCCATCATAACTCTCTAAATTTGTATCTAATACCGCTTATGCCGGTGCTAGGGGCGTGTGGTCATATCATCCAAGTTGCCACATGAACAGGTACAATAAAAGCGTACCTGAGATACAACACATATCACGAATCGTTAGATTCTTGGTATGTGCTTTAGAATAAGTTAACCAGAAGACTATTCTGTGAAGTAATGTGACGCAGTCAGTATGTCGGCACCTCTTCCCACTTCCCTTATATGTGTTGTAATTTTTTCCTGTATATGGCGAGATTCTGCTGGTGGACGTTTCGTCCCCGAGGCCCGCCCCCTGTACAGACCATTTGGTCTTCGATATATGTTGGCATTTGTGGGAAGTTGATACTGGGTCGACATCGGGCCTTACAGACTAGTCTTTTGTGCTATATGCCGTCATTTACATCTGACGACGATACAGCTCACCAATCTCCAATGTACGAGTTGTCACAGAGAAACAGCTCACCAATTACCAGTATACGAGTTGTCAGAGCATTTCCATCATAGCTCTCTAGATTTGTATCTAATACCGCTTATGCCGGTGCTAGGGGCCGTGTGGTCATATCATCCAAGTTGCCACATGAACAGGTACAATAAAAGCGTACCTGAGATACAACACATATCACGAATCGTTAGATTCTTGGTATGTGCTTTAGAATAAGTTAACCAGAAGACTATTCTGTGAAGTCATGTGACGCAGTCAGTATGTCGGCACCTCTTCTCACTTCCCTTATATGTGTTGTAATTGAGCACGTTGTATCCCCTGTGGTTTGGCCGCTCGATAGAGAGCCGTCAATGCACTATAGGCCGCCGGACTGTCGGGACTGTAGTATAAGTTATCCAACACCTTCTCCCAGCTCTTCATGGTGACAAATGGTGATGGACCCTGGCTCTATCGTTTATTTATAACGGGTATATCTTGGGCCGGAGTTTCTTTCTGATTTTCTTCGTTGGCTTCTGCCAGCACATTGCCCATGGTAAATGACCAGTCCAATTCGTCTGATGACCGATCTTCCTCCGTAAGCACTTGATCCACATCTACCACGGCATCGTCCAATGCAGACCATAGATCAGGGTGAAGGGTAAAATGGACTGTACCCCCATCTAGCCGAGCCAATTGAGCAAAGAAGGGGCCGCATCGGATGTACACATCGTTACACAAGTGGATGAGGTCGCCGTTCAGTTTACCAGACAACACCCGTTTGAATTTGGTCCAGCCCTCTCGGGACAGACGAATGTTAGCTGGGCACGGTTGTGTAAGTTCCGCATCACAGATGTCTCCCACCTCCTCCAAGATATCAACCTTATCCGCATAAACGTGCAGGAAGACCTCGGGGGTCAAGCTGAGATACGCGCCCGTATTATATGCTCCGTCATGGTCAGTACGTAAATGGTACAAGATTAGACTGTCTCTCGTATTTATAGGGACAACCCCGTGAGATCAAATGCTCGGGTGGTCATGTCACTGGGCTGACTGAGTCTAGCCGGATAATCAATGACGACGATACAGCTCACAGGGCTATTCCACCAAGCGCCTCCACTCAAAGTTTCTCAAATTTGGCGATACATATCGCATGCTGATAGCAAAATACGAACGTAGCGTGCAAGATCTATGGCGCTACGTTTCGTAACATGTGTCTAATTCCGCTTGGCCCGAGGCTAGGGGCCGTATGAACCCATGTACTTTAAGATCCTCATGGTACTCATATGAACAGTCACAATCAAAGCGTGACTGAGGTACATCATTTTTAGATGACGACTCTATAACGAATATTATGGATTAAGAATACTGATCAGCGATACGGATTTGATATTTTGGAACATCATGATGTCTTGCCGGCATCATTGAAAATTGTTGACCGCTTCTCTCTTGTAGGAAACAAGCCTATGTTTATGTATACTTTTGTCTTTTTGAATTTGGTGCTAATACTGTTATATGGAAATGGAATAGGTCTTTGGATTATGGACGCGGATATTCTCTAATGGACGACGGCTGGATTATGAATGACGGACTAGACGCTTGTAATCATCGTCTGCCTCCGCTTCATTGCTAGGTTTGGTAATTTGTTCATTGGGTTCTGTCGCCGCTTCACTCAGGGCACGAGCCCACTCCAATTGAACAGCTGACCGCTCGTCCAGTGTAAACAGCTGGTCCACAATAGGCACTACTTTCTCGAAGGCTGTCCACAGATCGGGGTCTAGGGTGAAGCCTCGCGTATGGTCTTGGTAACGGCCCAGGCGTGGGAAGAAGGGTCCACGGTGTACGCAGATGGCATTGTCTATGTGGATGAGGTTTCCGTCGAGCTCACCGCTCAACACCCGTTTAAATTTGGTCCAGCCGTCACGGTGTAGCGTAACCGTATTCGATACGGTCTCAGCGCGCGACCAGCAAACATCTCCACGGGCTTCCACGAGGGTGACTTTATCTTCATAGACGTGTAACCTCACCCGGGGTGTAAGGGGAAGGATGGCTCGTAGGACTGGTGACATGGTTTACCCAATGACGAACGGTGAATGACACACACTCTGACTGTCTTTCGTATTTATGATCAGGTCCCTCGGTGACTTGATTGACCCAATGACGATCGGTGAATGACGCACATTGTTACTGATCCTCGTATTTATGGTGAGGTCCCACTGTCAATGCCACATCGTCAGGGTCAAGAGGACACAGACCATTACTAGGCCAACGAGCCGTCGCTGGTTCCGGCGTGAGCGCTCGTGGTCCATAGCCCGGGCATCAAGGATGGCTGTCATAGTCCAGTATTGGTGAGTGATAGCACACCTCTACATCGTGTGCACTCTGCCGAGGACCGCTTCTGTGAACTCTTTCAGGATCTGGCGTCGCCCCTCGTTGTCGTCGCCATCTCCAAACATGGACCGAACCACTGCTCGGTAACCCGTGAGTGAATTAACCACGGTGGCATGCTGTAACATGCGAATCGCATAGGGATGGGTGTCCGTCATGGCTCTGTAACCGTAGGAATGGGGGTGTGGGATTCAGAGGGACGTGTTTTATAGACCATGTCACACATGCACGCCTAGACGTAGCTCTACGGGTGAAGTCCGTGATACGTACTATTCTGATTGGCTAGTCCAAAAGAGAGCAACAACAACAAAGTTTACAGGTCAATCATTTTATTGGCCCCTCCATCACAGCACATCCACACTGGAGGAACCAGTAGGAAACATGATAGGAATGCATGTACTGACCTGTCTGTGGGGATTTTCCCCAGAATTTCGCTGACGTCCGTGTCTTTCATCCGAGCACTTCACGTCTGCGCCTGCATTGGGGTATGTATGAGGGTCTTGAGGGGGGCGACTGTATGTGGTGAGTTGACTGTGGGTGTTTTTTTCGGTGACGTCCGCGCCTGCATCCGGGTATGTATGAGGGTCTTGAGGGGGGTAGTGTCTTTTCGGTAACGTCCGTGTCTTTTCGGTAACGTCCGTGTCTTTTCGGTGACGTCCGTGTCTTTTCGGTGACGTCCATGTCTTTCATCCGGGCACTTCACGTCCGCACCTGCATCCGGGTACTTCTATGTAGGTGTATAAAATGGGAATTTTTATGGCATTGCTGCATTCATTGGCCTGCTTGACCTGACCATCCTGAGCCTGCCTGACCAGCCTGAGCCTATCTGACGAGAGGAGCTACTTGCCTGAACCTCACCAGCCTGAGCCTATCTGACGAGAGGAGCTACTTGTCTTACCAGTGGAGCCAACAGTCATGAGCCATCCCACCGAGCTAAGCTTCTGCAGCACCGTATCCATATCGTTGATGAGATGCGGCATGTGGCCGATATATGTGATCTGCCCATGGTGGAAAACATAATCACTAAACACATGGGGGTAGATATCATGGGGGAGAAGACCTATATGGCACGAAATAGCACCAAGATGTTCACTTGCACAACTTGCCAGAAGCAGTTTACTCGCCCAGAAGATTTGCGACGGCACGAGTCCTCCATCCACAAGGGCGCACGGTATACTTGTATAACCTGCGCTCCAAACGTCTATTTCCATACCCTTTTCCCACAATTCCCTGTCTGCACATGCGCAGAATGTGGACAACGACCGAGACACTAGTCCAGGCGGATGCCCCCTCACATAGGCTTCACATTGATACCTCATACAACTCCATCGGCCCATGGCCCATGGTCTATTGCCCATGCGCAGAATGACGATATTCCAACCCCACACGCACCCCATCGGATGCTCCTTCACGAATGCTTCACATTGATACCTCATACGACTCCATCGGACCATTAGGGGCTCCCTCGATCCCAAAACGTCTATTCCATACCCTTGGTCTACCGCGCATGCGCAGAATGACCATATTCCAACCCCACACCCAGCCCATAGGATGCCCCCTCACATATGCTTCACATTGATACCTCACTCGACTCCATCAGACCAGTAGTGACCCACCTAGACCCGAAAACGTCTATTTCCATACCCTTGGTCTACCGCGCATGCGCAGAATGACGATATTTCAACCCCGCACCCACCCCATCAGATGCCCCTTCACGAATGCTTCACATTGATACCTCATACGACCCAATCGGTACATTAGGGACCCCTCTCGCCCCTGAAGATTGCCGGAGAATGCCGGAGAATTTGGGATTACTTTCTGTCCGCGGAGGCAGACCGCATCACCACCAGACCGCATCACCGCGGAGGAATACACACGTCCGATTCACGCAAACCGGAAGTGACGTAATACATGACGTCACACTTGCGCAGAACACCGCCACAAAACCGCCACAAAATCTCATACCTGTGCACAACACTCCTGCGCACACCACTTTCTCGCGCATGGGCAGTGAGGCGCCAAGACCTCGAAATCTCCTTTGGTTACTACTCTCAACTCCACAAAAGGACCACCATTACTCATTTCTATCGATAATATATGACGCTTGAAATAACTTTGTAATTCTCTTCATATAAAACTCCAGTACATTTGTTTCATGTACTGGGCCTCAATTACATAGGGAGACGTCGTAATATATTCGTGTTTACTAGCACAAAGGTCAACAATGCCGTGTACGGTCACAGATGTTTGTGTGGTTTATCTTTCCGCAATTTCACTGGGAATATGATATAAGCGACACTCCCATGTACCGCCTGTTATTACTTAATACGAATCAGTGACATTTGTGCCAGTGAGCATGAATACATTATGACGTCTCCATATGTAATTGAGGCCGGTTACATGAAACAACTGTACTGAAGTTTCATATGGAGAGAATTACAAAGTTATTTCAATCGTGATATATTATCGATAGAAATGGTAGTCATTTTGTAAAGTTAAGTTTGTTCTACACGCTACAAAAAAGAAAATTTATGGAGAGTTAACTACGGATTTTTGACAAGCTCCAAAGCAGACGACTAATTAAAATGGACAGACTTTAGGTGCGATAAGAAGGATTTCCATGCTGCGGGGGAGTTGCATAGCTGTACCAAAGAATCAAGTTTTGAGTACTCTATTTTAAAATTTGTAGCTGCTTATATATGCGTAATAAAAATTAGTCCGACGTTACCCATAATATACATGTACCGAGATGCAAAATGCAAAAAGTTTTCTTCACCAGTCTTCAACTGTTTTCAGAATTTAAAAAATTAAAAAATTTCAAAAAATTTCGTTCACCTCTTCAACGAACACAGAATGAGCACAAATCAAAGTTCACTCTATTCCAAAGTGACATATCAAAAAGATTTTGGTTTAAAAGGTGTTTGTGTTGTATAAACATGTTGTGCGAGTTCAAACATAAGCTGAAGAGAATTCCACTTTTATATCTCGATGGATAATTTCAAAATTACGATCATCGTGATAATCATGTGATGAATTTTGTCACGATTATTGAGTAATTGTAGTTATAGACAAGGAAACGGAAGTTATTTCCTTATTCCCTATTCCCGTTTCGATATTCTAACTCGCGCTATGTGAAAGTAGTAACCTTCATGAAAATCTATGTATTTCGACATTATGTCTTTCATAACACGAATGAAACCATGTTTTCTCCAATAACTTTTTTTTGCTGTCAATATAAATTTCAGAAGAATACTTCAAAATGTGTGCTATTACGGACATTTTTAAAGGGTCGTAGTAAACTCTGTGTACATTTCAAAATATTTTGCTAGCCACTTTTAGAGTGGTCTAGATATCTTCCTAATACATTTATCTATCTTTCTGACCCATTTTGGGGTGTTTAAATTGGAGCTGCCATACCCTCCCAGACAGCGCTAAATGGGTATTATCTGGATATTTTTATAATTTACACCGACTCTATTTGTTGCTCCCAATCACTTAGAAATCGAATTTGTGCCACTTTTAGAATGGTCTACATATCTCCCTAATACATTTATCTATCTTCCTGACCCATTTTTGAGTGTCTAAATTGGAGCTGCCATACCCTCCGAGACAGGGCTCAATGGGTATTATCTGGATATTTTAAACTTTACACCGTATTTGTTGCTCCCAATTACCCAGAAATCGAATTTGTGCCACTTTTAGAGTGGTCTACATATCTTCCTAATACATTTATCTATCTTTCGGACTAATTTTTGGCTGTTTAAATTGGAGCTGCCATACCCTCCCAGACAGCGTTAAATGGGTATTATCTGGATATTTTTCATAATTTACAGCGACTCTATTTGTTGCTCCCAATCACTTAGAAATCGAATTTGTGCCACTTTTAGAGTGATCTACATATCTTCGTAATACATATATCTATATTCTTGACCCATTTGTGAGTGTTTAAATTGGAGCTGCCATACCCTCCCAGACAGCGCTAAATGGGTATTATTTGGATATTTTTAGCATTTACTCCGACGCTATTTGTTTCTCCCAATCACCCTGAAATCGAATTTGTGCCACTTTTAAACTGGTCTACCTATCTTTATAATACATTTATCTATCTTCCTGACCCATTTTGGGGCGTTTAAATTGGAGCTGCCATACCCTCCGAGACAGCGCTAAATGGGTATTATCTGGATATTTTATGCTTTACACTGACTGTATTTGTTGCTCCCAATCACCCAGAATTCGAATTTGTGCCACTTTTAGAGTGGTCTACATATCTTCCTAATATATTTATCTATCTTTCTGACTCATTTTTGGGTGTTTAAATTGGAGCTGCCATACCTTTCGAGACAGCGCTAAATGGGTATTATCTCGATATGGTCAATTTACACTATCTGTATTTGTCGTTCCCAATCACACAGAAATCGAATTTGTGCCACTTTTAGAGTGATCTTAATATCTTCCTAATATATTTATCTATCTTTCTGACCCATTTTTGGGTGTTTGAATTGGAGCTGCCATACTCTCCGAGACAGCGCTCAATGGGTATTATCTGGATATTTCAAACTTTGCACACCGACTGTACCAATCACCTAAAATCAATTTGTGCCACTTTTAAGTGGTCTAAACATCTTTCTAATACATTTATCTATCTTCTGACCCATTTTGGGTATTCATTAGACTGCCATACACTCGAGACAGCGCTCAATGGGTATTATCTGGATATTGTAAACTTTACACCGACACTATTTGTTGCTCCCAGTCACCGATGAATTGTGCCACTTTTAGAGTGGCCTTAATATCTTCCTAATATATTTATCTATCTTCCTGACCCATTTTTGCGTGTTTAAATTGGAGCTGCCATACCCTCCGAGACAGCGCTAAATGGGTATTTTCTCGATATGGTCAATTTACACTATCTGTATTTGTCGTTCCGAATCACACAGAAATCGAATTTCTGCCACTTTTAAAGTGTCTTAATATCTTCCTAATATATTTATCTATCTTTCTGCCCCATTTTTGAGTGTCTAAATTGGAGCTGCCATACCCTCCGAGACAGCGCTCAATGGGTATTATCTGGATATTATAAACTTTACACCGACTGTATTTGTTGCTCCCAATCACCCAGAAATCGAATTTGTGCCACTTTTAGAGTGGTCTACGTATCTTCCTAATACATTTGTCTATCTTTCTGACTCATCTTTGGGTGTTTAAATTGGAGCTGCCTTACCCTCCGAGACAGCGCTAATTGGGTATTATTTCGATACTGTCAATTTACACTATCTGTATTTGTCGTTCCCAATCACCCAGAAATCGAATTTGTGCCACTTTTACAGTGGTCTTAATATCTTCCTAATATATTTATCTATCTTCCTGACCCATTTTTGAGTGTTTAAATTGGAGCTGCCATACCCTCCGAGACAGCCCTAAATGGGTATTATCTGCATATTTTATACTTTACACCGACTGTATTTGTTGCTCCCAATCACCCAGAAATCGAATTTGTGCCACTTTTAGAGTGGTCTACATATCTTCCTAATACATTTATCTATCTTTCGGACTAATTTTTGGGTGTTTAAATTGGAGCTGCCATACCCTACAAGACATCAATGGGTATTATCTGGATATCTTAAACTTTACCGACTGTATTGTTGCTCCAATCACCCAAAAATCAATTTGTGTGCCACTTTTAGACTGGTCTCATATCTTTAATACATTTATCTATTTTTTCGGACTAATTTTGCGTGTTTAAATTGGGCTTTACTGCCTCTCCAGACTAGCATTAAATGATTATTATCTGGATATTTTTATAATTTACACCGACTCTATTTGTTGCTCCCAATCACTTAGAAATCGAATTTGTGCCACTTTTAGAGTGGTCTACATATCTTCCTAATACATTTATCTATCTTTCTGACTCATTTTTGGGTGTTTAAATTGGAGCTGCCGTACCCTCCGAGACAGCGCTAAATGGGTATTATCTCGATATCGTCAATTTACACTATCTGTAATTGTCGTTCCCAATCACCCAGAAATCGAATTTGTGCCACTTTTAGAGTGGTCTTAATATCTCCCTGATATATTTATCTATCTTCCTGACCCATTTTTGGGTGTTTAAATTGGAGCTGCCATACCCTCCGAGACAGCGCCAAATGGGTATTATCTGGATATTTTATGCTTTACACCGACTGTATTTGTTGCTCCCAATCACCCGAAATTCGAATTTGTGCACTTTTGAGTGGTCTGCATCCCTTTTCTTTCCTAATACATTTATCTATCTTTCTGACTCATTTTTGTGGTGTTTAAATTGGAGCTGCCATACCCTGAGACAGCGCTAAATGAGTATTATCTCGTGTGACGGTCAATTTTTTTTTATCTGTGTTATAGTTTCCAATCACCCCAGAAATCGAATCTGTGCCACTTTTGAAGTGGTCTTAATATCTTCTAAAACATTTATCTATCTTCCTGACCCATTTTTGGGTGTTTTAAATTGGAGCTGCCATACACTCAGGGCAGTGGCGCTCAATGGGTATTATCTGGATAGTTTAAACTTTACACCGACTGTACCAATCACCTAGAAATCGAATTTGTGCCACTTGCACCAGAGTGGTCTAAACGCATCTTTTCTAACTACATTTTATCCCACCATCTTTCTGACTCATTTTTGGGTGTTTAAATTGGAGCTGCCATACCCTCCGAGACAGCGCTCAATGGGTATTATCTGGATATTTTAAGCTTTACACCGACTGTATTTGTTTCTCCCAATCACCCAGAAATCGAATTTGTGCCACTTTTAGACTGGTCTACATATCTTCCCAATACATTTATCTATCTTTCGGACTAATTTTTGGGTGTTTAAATTGGAGCTGCCATACCCTCCGAGACAGCGCTAAATGGGTATTATCTCGATATGGTCAATTTACACTATCTGTATTTGTCGTTCCCAATCACACAGAAATCGAATTTCTGCCACTTTTAGAGTGGTCTTAATATCTTCCTAATATATTTATCTATCTTTCTGACCCATTTTTGAGTGTCTAAATTGGAGCTGCCATACCCTCCGAGACAGCGCTCAATGGGTATTATCTGGATATTATAAACTTTACACCGACTGTATTTGTTGCTCCCAATCACCCAGAAATCGAATTTGTGCCACTTTTAGAGTGGTCTACGTATCTTCCTAATACATTTATCTATCTTTCTGACTCATCTTTGGGTGTTTAAATTGGAGCTGCCTTACCCTCCGAGACAGCGCTAATTGGGTATTATTTCGATATGGTCAATTTACACTATCTGTATTTGTCGTTCCCAATCACCCAGAAATCGAATTTGTGCCACTTTTACAGTGGTCTTAATATCTTCCTAATATATTTATCTATCTTCCTGACCCATTTTTGAGTGTTTAAATTGGAGCTGCCATACCCTCCGAGACAGCGCTAAATGGGTATTATCTGGATATTTTTATAATTTACACCGACTCTATTTGTTGCTCCCAATCACCCAGAAATCGAATCTGCGCCACTTTTAGAGTGGTCTACATATCTTCCTAATACATTTAGCTATCTTCCTGACCCATTTTGGGTGTTTAAATTGGAGCTGCCATACCCTACAAGACAGCGCTCAATGGGTATTATCTGGATATCTTAAACTTTACACCGACTGTATTTGTTGCTCCCAATCACCCAAAAATCGAATTTGTGCCACTTTTAGACTGGTCTACATATCTTCCTAATACATTTATCTATTTTTCGGACTAATTTTTGCGTGTTTAAATTGGAGCTGCCATACCCTCCCAGACAGCGTTAAATGGTTATTATCTGGATATTTTTATAATTTACACTGACTCTATTTGTTGCTCCCAATCACTTAGAAATCGAATTTGTGCCACTTTTAGAGTGGTCTACATATCTTCCTAATACATTTATCTACCTTCTTGACCCATTTTGGGTGTTTAAATTGGAGCTGCCATACCCTCCCAGACAGCGCTAAATGGGTATTATTTGGATATTTTTAGCATTTACTCCACTCTATTTGTTTCTTCCAATCACCCAAAAATCGAATTTGTGCCACTTTTAAACTGGTCTACCTATCTTTATAATACATTTATCTATCTTCCTGACCCATTTTGGGGTGTTTAAATTGGAGCTGCCATACCCTCCGAGACAGCGCTAAATGGGTATTATCTGGATATTTTATGCTTTACACCGACTGTATTTGTTGCTCCCAATCACCCAGAATTCGAATTTGTGCCACTTTTAGAGTGGTCTACATATCTTCCTAATACATTTATCTATCTTTCTGACTCATTTTGTGGTGTTTAAATTGGAGCTGCCATACCCTACGAGACAGCGCTAAATGAGTATTATCTCGATATGGTCAATTTACACTATCTGTATTTGTCGTTCCCAATCACCCAGAAATCGAATCTGTGCCACTTTTAGAGTGGTCTTAATATCTTCCTAAAACATTTATCTATCTTCCTGACCCATTTTTGGGTGTTTAAATTGGAGCTGCCATACCCTCCGAGACAGCGCTCAATGGGTATTATCTGGATAGTTTAAACTTTACACCGACTGTACCAATCACCTAGAAATCGAATTTGTGCCACTTTTAGAGTGGTCTAAACATCTTTCTAATACATTTATCTATCTTCCTGACCCATTTTTGGGTGTTTAAATTGGAGCTGCCATACACTCCGAGACAGCGCTCAATGGGTATTATCTGGATATTTTAAACTTTACACCGACACTATTTGTTGCTCCCAGTCACCCAGAAATCGAATTTGTGCCACTTTTAGAGTGGTCTACATATCTTCCTAATACATTCATCTATCTTTTTGACTGATTTTTGGATGTTTAAATTGGAGCTGCCATACCCTCCCAGACAGCGCTAAATGGGTATTATCTCGATATGGTCAATTTACACTATCTGTATTTGTCGTTCCCAATCACCCAGAAATCGAATCTGTGCCACTTTTAGAGTGGTCTTAATATCTTCCTAATATATTTATCTATCTTTCTGACCCATTTTTGGGTGCTTAAATTGGAGCTGCCATACCCTCCGAGACAGCGCTCAATGGGTATTATCTGGATATTTTAAACTTTACACCGACTGTATTTGTTGCTCTCAATCACCCAGAAATCGAATTTGTGCCACTTTTAGAGTGGTCTACATATCTTCCTAATACATTTATCTATCTTTCTAACTCATTTTTGGGTGTTTAAATTGGAGCTGCCATACTCTCCGAGACAGCTCTAAACGGGTATTATATCGATATGGTCAATTTACACTATCTGTATTTGTCGTTCCCAATCACCCAGAAATCGAATTTGTGCCACTTTTAGAGTGGTCTTAATATCTTCCTAATATATCTATCTATCTTCCTGACCCATTTTTGAGTGTTTAAATTGGAGCTGCCATACCCTCCGAGACAGCGCTAAATGGGTATTATCTGGATATTTTTATAATTTACACCGACTCTATTTGTTGCTCCCAATCACCCAGAAATCGAATCTGCGCCACTTTTAGAGTGGTCTACATATCTTCCTAATACATTTAGCTATCTTCCTGACCCATTTTGGGTGTTTAAATTGGAGCTGCCATACCCTACAAGACAGCGCTCAATGGCTATTATCTGGATATCTTAAACTTTACACCAACTGTATTTGTTGCTCCCAATCACCCAAAAATCGAATTTGTGCCACTTTTAGACTGGTCTACATATCTTCCTAATACATTTATCTATTTTTCGGACTAATTTTTGCGTGTTTAAATTGGAGCTGCCATACCCTCCCAGACAGCGTTAAATGGTTATTATCTGGATATTTTTATAATTTACACCGACTCTATTTGTTGCTCCCAATCACTTAGAAATCGAATTTGTGCCACTTTTAGAGTGGTCTACATATCTTCCTAATACATTTAGGAAGTGCTATTCCAGGCTACACAGATGTTAAAGGACTCCACTATGTTCGTAACAGAGGACTTGATACTCGAGGACAGAAAGAAAAAAAGCTTCTTTCGAGAACATATGAACCTATGTTTCAACCAAGGAAAGAAAGTACGCTTCAGCCGAGGTAAGCTGTATGTTGATGGAAAAGAGGTGAGAGAAGAGGATATTGCCCCATCTCGAGGCATACACTGAACTACAATAACATAGCCCCTTCTCCCCAATAACTGTATGCATTATATATTATAATCTAGCCTATTTATCTGTATCAGATACTTTATTCATGGTCGACATTCACAGGTTCTATCGTATTATTATTTCCATTAAACTTATGTTTGCTATCCCCGTATGATGGGACATACACGTATACATCTCTATCTGCTAAATCAACACCCACAATTACTTATTCCAAATTGATATTACATAAATACTGATTTTTTTTCATCTTGCAAAGTTTATATCTTAGAATACACAGGAAAATCCGTATATAGACGAACTGTCCATATAATGTAATGTATATATGTAATATAATGTGCATAGTCTTTTTATTTAATATTTGTGTGTATATGTGCGATGTCTATATAACTATTACTGATTTTCTTGTCATTGTTTGTACGGTGGTATATGGAAACGTTTTACGTCTGCAAATGTAATGACGCATATACTCTCAACCACATGACCCATATACAATTGTCGATTTCTTTC
>JAVTVY010005050.1:0-39755 GCA_036873755.1 Hanleya hanleyi | reverse complement strand
CAATATTGCCCCAGGGATAACATCGGGTCCTAATATTGACATAAACTTGTGAACAGACTTCAACTTCAAGGTTTCACCCTTTTATTTCAGGGCATTGACGAAAATTATCCTTTCCAGGAGCAAACACAGACACAAGCAGATGACACCAAGACTTGTGTGCAGTCTGACAGACCTTTTCCCGTTACCCTGTACCAGAATGAAGCCCTATCAAGACCGAATACTGGAATCGCCATGAACGAAGATCCAGGAAAACAGACATACATGTGTCATCTGTGTGATGTTGAATTTCCTCGAAAATCTAGCATGGTTAATCACATGAGAATACACACTGGAGAAAAGCCATACAAGTGCTCTTCGTGTGATTATACAGGTGTCAGCAAAACTGCCCTTGTCAGACATACGAGAAAACACACAGGGGTGTTTGATTACAGTTCTGCCCAGAAAACTGTACATGGGAAAACACACAATGAACAAAAGCCACACAAATGCGCTTTCTGCGAGTATAGAAGTGCCCGGAAAGGTGATCTGAATGTTCATCTGAGAATACACAGTGGGGAAAAGCCATTCAAGTGTTCTCTGTGTGATTATAGCTGCTCCCATAAATCGAACCTTGTTATACATATGAAAAGACATGCTGGAGAAAAGCCACACAAATGTTCATTGTGTGATTATAGCACTGTCATGACCACTGATCTCACTGTACACATGAGAACACACACAGGCGAAAAGCCATACAAATGTCCATCGTGTGAATATAGATGCAGGATAAGCTCTCACCTTATTTCACATATAAGAACACACACTGGAGAAAAACCATACAAGTGCTCGTTGTGTACATTTAGTTCTGCACAGAAATGTGGCCTTAATGCACATATGAGAGTACACACTGGAGAGAAGCCATACCAGTGTCATTTGTGTGACTATATCTGTGCCCGAAAATATCCCCTTGTTAGACACACAGAAGGACACGATGAAAAGAAGGATACTGCACCAGCATGAGAATTGCTTTGCACGATTTATCTTAGCAGTTTAAACACCCTATCATGCGGTCTGGATAACGATCATACAGCTGTGTTAAGAGATATGTAGTAAAACTGTTCGGTAACACTTTTTACCAGAAAAAGATTATTCTGTGGAAATAAATCAAAGACGAATTGATCAGTGAAATTATGCATAGATCGTAAAGTTTTTATTTCTCTATGTTGACCCGTATGTGTCAGCAGATGGCATGGTTTGATTTTGATCAAGGACACAGAATATTACTACAGAAACTTGTCAAACAGGGCTTACCACCAAACGCCTTTCTTTCAAAGTTTTTCTCAAAGTCTGTGATAAATATCTTAGCCCGACAGCAAAATACGATCGTTGTGTGCAAGATCTGTGGTGCTATGTTTCGTAACTTGTGTCTAAATCCACTTGACCCGGGGCTAGGGACCGTTTGAATATCATTTGTTTTACATGTCCATGGTGTTCAAATGAACAGTCACAATCAAAGCGGGACTGAAAGACTGGAAACGACTTGGAAATTCATTCGGATAAAGCATGATGGCCAATGATTATGATTTTATGTAAAGAACATCATCAGATCTTGTTAACTACTTCTCTGGTGTGAGAAACCATCTGTGTTTCTCTAATTTTTATTTCATGCGCATTTGGAATTGGAATTGGAAGTAGATCTTTCGATATTGACGCGGCTGAATATTGAATGTCGTATTTAAGCCGGATGCAATTTGTAGGGTGGTAAAGCTTGATTGAATTTGCATCTTACTCACTTATGGACAAGTTCTTGGGCTACAAGAAACAGTGGTGAAGCTTATTCTTTATTGTGTCAGTGTCTGTGCTTTGTTTATATTTATTAGTTGTATTCTGTTTAACTTACATATTTCTTAATCTCTTTTATGTACCGTCACAATACAGATGCAGTATTGCTGAACGCGACGTTAAATCTAATTCACTCTTCCCTCTCTCTCTGTACAATGTGGCTGATTCGCTGTGTGTAAAAAGTGCATTTCATCGATACCAGTTTACTAAATTTTAGAAAACATCCTGACATTTCACGTTGGCGGTTTTGTTTTACATTTTATCTTTATACGCTCGCCTAAAAGGTGGACGTATTATGTGATGACGGTTTTCGTCCGTCCCTGTGTGTCCGGCATATATCCGTGACAATGTCTAAAAAACAGTTTCAAATCTTGGTGAGACCCTATCATGGGGAGACAATGTGATGTGTACCAAGATGTAGGTCGATATCAGAGGTCAAAGGTCACTGGCTAAAATATCAGGAAATCCTTTACCCTATCGTGTCCGATATAATTTGTGATAGTTTTCTGGCTTTCGGTTGCAATTTTTTTTGTGAGTGGATACACTTGGTGTATACGATGTTTCGCGGTCGAGATCAAAGCTAGGTCTGCGGCACAAAACTCCAGAGAAACTTGGTCAATGTCGGAAACGACAGCCGACAACAAATTTCTAGGAAGAGATATATAGAAAAAAATATACATATATATTTTTTAGTCATTTAGAAAGTGATAGTATAACATTATTTTCGTTATATTGGGATTACACTTTCTTAGTATAGTACAGTTTCCAGTGATGAAAACTGGTCGAGTCACGTGTGGGATTAGAACCTGCGACCCCAAGCCAAGTTTATATGGCTGCGTTCGTTCTCACTCAGCCATGCTTCCTCATTTCACATGTGCAGTCCGGAACCACAAGTCTCCAGAGGCCGTTCGGTTCTATCGGGCAATAAACAACCCCTGTTCGTTATATCTAAAGAGTTTGGCAAAACAGTTTCATAGTCATGAGAAGCTGACATTTCTACAATAAATCTTCAAACATCAACGGCCGATTGAATTTTCACCAGTACCGCTATCTTCTTCGTACAGATCACGTGATCGGTACGCTGCGATATATGCCGATCACGTTACCCGTACGAACAGTAATGAGGAATTCAATCGGCTGAAGTTTGAAGACTGATTGCAAATACATCAGCTTCTCGTGGCGATTAAATTATTTGCCTAACTAGGTAAAAGTAGTGACGAGAGAGTGAAGAGGTGGTGATTGTATTGCGGGATAGAGCCGTACGGCCGATGGAGCCTTGTGGACGCGGATTGTCATGTACATTCAATAAGAGAAAGCGTGGCTGAGCAGGAACGAACGAAGCCATGTGAACTTGGCTGAGCGACCCCCAGAGCATTGCACCTAATCGCCAGCGCTACTTGTCGGTGGTCTAAGCCACTCGGTCAATGGAACTCCCACAAAAATAGGAGGTAGCCTGCAGACCGGTAGTTTAGAAAGCGAGAAACAGTAGGCTACCCCTCTGATCACCGTAGTGACAGAGCTTCCATAGCTGAATACATAGGGAGATATATTTTTTGTCATTTAGAAAGTTATCGATTTACGTCATTTTCGTTATATTGAGATTTCACTATCTTAGTATAGTACAGATTCTAGTGCTGAATCCGTGTTACAAGGGCTTCATTCCTGCCTCATATCGATTACCCTTCATTTGACAGATCTTCTCATAATCATGGCATGATCGGAATTTAAGGAATAACATCCTTGTGGTATTAGCCCCGTTCACCATTCCCCCAGACTGCGGTGGAGCGGATGTAACACGTACACTCTAAATAAATCGGGCGCCAACGTCTTCTGCGAGTGTTGAAGATTGAGTACGCGTGTTAATGTTCCCTTACCGAATTGCAGCATGGACTGCAGTGCAGCATGGGCTGCATTCATGCTGGGATCATGCTGGATTTGCAGCATATGCTGGAATCATGCTGGGTTTCCATGCTGCAGTCATGCTGGAATCACTTTGATAAAATACTAGTCATACTGCATTGTAGTATATGCTGGAACCATGCTGGGTATCCATGCTGTGACCATGCTGGATTTACTCTGACAGAATTTCACCATACTGCCTCTCAAGCATGTACTGCAACCATGCTGCAAATGCATGCTGGTGTTATACTGGATTAACTCAGACATAATCTATCCATGCTGCAATCATGCTGGAACCACTTTGATAAAATAATAGTCATACTGCGTTGCCAGCATATGCTGGAACCGTGCTGGGTATCCATGCTGTGACCATGCTGGGTTTACTCTGACAGAATTTCACCATACTGCCTCGCAGCATGTACTGCAACCATGCTGCAAATGCAGGCTGGTGTTATACTGGATTCACTCAGACATAATCTGACCATGCTTCATTGTCATACTGCATTGCCAGCATGTGCTGCAACCATGCTGCTGTATGGCTGACCTACATGTACATGTAGCCGTCCCATGATATGAATGAACTATTGCCCCGGTTATTCTCTACCAATCAGAAATCAGGTCAGCTCACAAGTTTAGAACCAGAATTCAAATCAGAATAACTACTAACCAGTACTTCGAACACGGTTGCCTGAAAAACATGGCTTGCAAGATTCTAGGGTGTGCCAAAGTACACAGACAAGAGCTATTTGCATTGTATTATCTTTATATTCTTATGTATAACCATGGAAGTACATGTACTTGGAAATTTGAAGGTGAGTGCAGTTACAGTTCCCTGCATGTACATAAACTTCATATTTGTCTGGAATATAAATCCCTTTGTTTCAATGGTCCATCTTGAAGTATTTATTGATGTCTGGATATGTGAAACATGGTATCAAGTACATGGATAGGAAAAAATATATTACAACCCAACATATTTACAAAATATGCCAGAAAACTAAAGTTAGCTTTACTATTTGTGCAGACAACAAATTCAATGGCTTCCACCACCTGTGTCCATGCAGTGGAGCTATAACATTGTACAAGTATCCCATGTTTGTAGGTTATAGTTACCATGCTGGCACCATGCTGCAAAATCCCAGCATGGCTGCAGCATGCAGCATCTGTATGGGCTATAGCTACCATACTGGAACCATGCTGTGAAATCCCAGCATGGATGCAGCATGCCCTCTGCCAGGCTTTAGCTACCATGCTGGAACCATGCTGCAGAATTCCAGCATGGATGCAGCATGGCCCGGCACAGCCTGTAACTATCATGCTGGAACCATACTGCACATGTGCAGCACGGATGCAATATGATGGCAATGTACATTCTCAATACCATGCTGGAACCATGCTGAGAGAATTGCAGCATGGATGCAGCATGGCCCGGCACAGCCTGTAACTATCATGCTGGAACCATACTGCACATGTGCAGCATGGATGCAGTATGATGGCAATGTACATTCTCAATACCATGCTGGGAGAATTGCAGCATGGATGCAGCATGGCCCGGCACAGCCTGTAACTATCATGCTGGAACCATACTGCACATTTGCAGCATGGCTGCAGTATGATAGCAATATACATTGTCAATACCATACTGCAGCCATACTGGGAGAATTGCAGCATGGCTCTGCACAGCCTGTACCTGTCATACTGGGACCATACTGCAAAAATGCAGCATGGGTGCAGCATGGTCATGTGCAGGCTGTAACTACCATGCTGCAGTGCAGCATGACCTTGGGCAAATTGAGGCTGTCATACTGTGATCATGCTGCTGTATTCCAGCATGGATGCAGCATAATTTAAATAATTGAAACATGCTGGAACCATGCTGCAGCCAGGTTATATTCAATGGGAAATTCTCCAGCATGGTTGCAGCATGTACTGGCAGGATGCTGGGACCATGCTGCTATTCCATGCTGGGAACATACACTGTAACTATGCTGGAAATCTGCTGCAATTCGGTAAGGGTTGTGAACACTTAAGTTAGAGTTTTGAATGCTATTTTTCAAACTTGAATGTGTGTGTTAAAATACTGAACACTTGTTCATAATGCTCTCTGCATTTGAATACCTGCGTTAATGGTTGAAATGCTAAAGTTCAAAATTGAACATGGAAGTTAACAACTTGAACACAATTACGTGTTCAATAAGTGTTACAATTTAGGCGTTCAATAATTGAATACCCCAGTTTACAGTGAAGAGGTTAGATCATCTCAATTCACAGATGACGCTCCGGTAGAGGTTTCGTTCTCTGACCAAGCTATGGATTATATTAGTCTTAGACGCAGTAGACTATACGTGAAAATCAAAGTAATGCGAAAGGTTGGAACTCTCCTCGCAGAAAACGACAAATGCGGTCCCGTAAACTTAACAGTCGATCTGGTTTCAAGCAGATGTTACAGTGCAGAGGAATCTGATAACCACCAATCATAACTGGCAGTTAATTGTCTCTAATACTTAGGCAGGCGCGTAAGAGTATATGGTGATAGGTAACGGTTCAGATCAATAAGCCGATACCAGTCGTGGTACGATGCTTGCGCTGTTCTGAAAACGTCAGGAACCAGACGGTTACTTGTAAACCGATCCCACTGCAGGTTATGAATTTATAGTGTAGAAAGCGTTTAACGCGCGAACTTCCGGAATGGTCGAGATTTGCCCAGGGTTCCCGAATTCGTCAACGTTCTCGACTTCTGCAATTTCCCGAACTGAGGTTTGAAATAATCACATTCAATTTGAAAAGTCATTCTGAGAATTTGATCACATAATGCTTTCAAACCCCACCTGGTAGAGGAGAATAGCGGGAAGAGAACTTCCAGGTCTATAAGTATATTAATAACATAGGCACTCAGGGCAAGCACGTTTGATCGGACAATGTTCAAGTTTAGATTAGACACGTTCAACAACCGCCGGTGTGTTTGGTCTCGCGTGAAGCTAAAAATAGACCATTTGTTATATTCAAGGGCTGAGTGTAAAGGCCAAATCTACGGTGGCTTGTAATAGGGCCATGCATTGATCTTTCCAATTTTCTGCCTTTCTCTAATATTCAAGATTTCACTTTCGCATTTTCTCTCTTTTCTTGTCATCCCCTTAGATTCATTTTCGATTTTTCAAAATTTATCTCCGATTTTTTCATTCATTCTCAAGAAACTGCAACCAAGCCTCATAAAATGCTCGAACGAAACCGAAAATGCGGAACATCGCAGCGAAGCGGAAATGGTTTCCACCGCGGTGAATATTATTACCACCGCGGTGGAAATTACACGGCATTTTCTGTGTTGTTTTTTTTTTGCTATTTTTGATGTTTCGCGCAATTTTCGAGGTTTCCGCTAATTTCCAACTGGTGTTTTCATGTGGTCGTTTGAATTGTTCTTGTCTCTTGAAAATGAATTTCCAGCGTTTGCGTGTGGAAGTGGTTGCAGTGTCTTGAAGAGGATGACAAGAAAAGAGAGAAAATGCAAAAGTGAAATCTTGAAAATTAGAGAAAGGCAGAAAATTGGAAAGATCAATGCATGGCCCTAACAAGCCACCGTACAGATCAGACAGAATCGAATTATAATGATTGTTTGTGATGAACGGCTTCGGCAAATATGAACCGTCCAACTTGCAGTCGACCAGAAAATTACAATCCCTATATATCGGGTCTTCTCCGTGTCCGAAAGCCACTGACGGTTTTAGTCGTATAAATATTATAACAGAATGCATATATAGTTGTAATTTCTCAGAATAATGCCGTAAATAACAAATATAAGTCGGCTGGGCACTAGTATACGAGTCTGCTAAAACTAGAGCAGATTTCTACCCCGTGTAATTTTACATTTAACATACAGTTTTCGCCCACAGTCAATCACTTTCAAAACCGTTATGCAGCAATCAATACGACTAAGTATGCTTTAGGTCTGCCCAGCTGCATTGTCCTATTATTTCGTTTCAGACAGGACTGAATTAGGATATGAATTAAGCCATATTGACGAGAGATGGACCGGACGCCAATGAAACAGGAGCCTGTTGACGAACTTGAGGACACTGTCTCTGTAACACAGGATCATCCTCTCAAGCATGTGTTCCAGCCTTCCGATAATTGGTCTGAAGAAGACACCCTGACGTTCCAGCATGAACTAAGTCGCCATTCCCCGGTACAGATACCGGTAGATGTAACTTCAGTTGAGCAAGCACCTTGTTTAGATTCCGTTATTGCTAACAAGGCCAAACAAGACGATGAAATGATCTTGATCAAAACTGAGCCTTTTGATCCTTCTACACAGGTAATAGTAACGGTACTCTCTGAAGAAAAACTGAACTTCATTGAAATTTCACTAAGTAAGGCTGGAAATTGAGCCATTCATGTCTGGAGTGAAAGAGCTCAATCAGCTTGAAAATCATCCCACTCTGGCTCAGTAGCACTTATTTCCACTGAGGTTTAGTGAGATTGACCTATCTTGAGTGAGATGGACTTCCACTCGAATGTTTTCAGTTAGAAGAGCGATCTAGAGTCTAAGATAAATCTTAAATTCAAATCACGTAGTATATTCTATCATCGTTACACAACATGGTTTGTACCATGTTTGTCTGACACAGGAGGTAGATTAAAGTGCCAAACAAATTAGGCTCTCTGACGATCCATTGTGATCAGTGTCTGTAGAGCCTAATTTTCAAAATTCGAAATTCATTTTTTTTGTAGTTTTGGTTAGGTTATTGTTAGGGTTAGGGTTTTGCTAGGGTGTGTTTATTTGGGTCATCGTCGCTCGTTTGACCAATAAGTTTAGGTGCGACGTTAAACTTCAAACAACCAACCAACCAATCAACCATCGTTACATAATGCAGTCCATTTGCCACAAAAAAGAAACCACACACAAGGGAAGCAACTCTGAGCATGAGTGTCTTGTTATCTACCGCCTGGACCCCCGGCCCATATAGAGAGATGGCATAGAGAAAGATTATACAAGTAACAGGAAAAACAGACAAATGAGGCATAATATGGACACATACATATAAACCTTTGATTATCTAGGATTCACACTTCCATTTCAGGACACTGAAGAAAGTTATTGTGAAGCACAGACAGAGGACGTCAAGCCTTTTCCCGTGACCATGTACAAGAATGAAGCCATGCCAGGACTGAGTACTGGATCTACCCTCCAACTCAAAATATCACATAAACCTGAGGAGTTCTCATTTCAGAGAAGAATCATGCAGACAGACGAACCAGGAGAACAGACATATACATGTCATCTGTGTGATGTTGAATTTCATCATAAATCCAATCTGGTTAATCATATGGGAACACACACAGGAGGAAAGCCGTACAAGTGCTCTTTCTGTGATTATACCTGTGCCAGGAAAACTTACCTTGTCAGACACACTGGAATGCACACTGGCGAGAAGCCATACAAGTGCTCAATGTGTGACTATTGTTATGCTCAGAAAAGTAGACTGGCTCGGCATATTCGATCGCACACTGATGGACACATGAAACACAATGAAGAAAAGCCACACAAGTGCTCTTTCTGCGAGTATAGCAGTTCCCGGCCAGGTGATCTGTATGTTCATCTGAGAAAACATACTGGGGAAAAGCCATTCAAGTGTTCACTTTGTGACTATAGATGCGCTCATAAACCAAACCTTGCTTTACATATGAAAAGACATGCTGGAGAAAAGCCACACAAATGCTCATTGTGTGAGTATTGCACTGACACGAAAACTAGTCTCGCCGTACACATGAGAATACACACAGGCGAAAAGCCATACAGATGTCCTTCGTGTGAATATAGATGCAGGGTAAAATCCCACCTTACTTCACATTCAAAAACACACACTGGAGAAAAGCCATACAAGTGCTCTGTTTGTCCATTTAGCTGTGCTCACAAACCTGGACTTACTGTGCACATGAGGATACACACTGACAAGAAGTCATTCCAGTGTCATTTGTGTGGCCATATCTGTGCCTATAAACATCTGCTTGTTAGACATTCAAGAAGACACAATGAAAAGAAGGACACTACACCAGCATGAGTATTGTGTTACGCACAGCTTGGCATTTTAACCGCCCTAAGACTGGAGAACGGCCATACAGCTGTAATATCAGATATCTAGAAAAGTTGTTCTTTAACACTTGTTGCAAAAAATTATTATTCCCTGAGAAGAAGTAAAAGATGTATTGATCAGTGAAATTATGCATGTTTTTATATATCTGATGTTGACCCGTCAAAGTTAGCAGATGACCCGGTTGGAGTCTTTCGTTTTAAAATGAGCAGGAATAAAATTCGCTCTCTAAATCTGTCACGTAAGTTACAAATGAGATTTCATTCAGTTTTAGGGTGTTTAAGAGAAAACCTGCTGGGAAATGCAACTGATGAAAAGAAATGTTCTTTTTCGCTGTTTTGTTCAATATAGTTGTTTATCCGATGAATTTCTAGGTATGGATTCTTCTATTAGTTAATGGAAAAATGTGATTGTTTTGTCTAAAGTTTTCACCTGTGGTCAATTTGCCCAATTTAAGCCCAACACAGATTTTTAAGTAAAATAAGTATGTTTCCTGTTTTCTTGGGAAACTAGCATGCATGTGGTATCGCACAAAGAATGGGAAATTTGTAACCAATTCGAAATTTTCTAGAATTTGACCTGTTGTGGAATAGTGTATTATTTGCATATCTATCCTGTTGCCTATTTGTTTGTTGTTGTTTTTTTGTTTTTTTGTTTAATTTATTCACGAGGTTGCAGTCTGCATAGTGTAGGTAGTTAGTTAGGTAGAGGTTGTCTGTTACAATCGTCTCCATGCTGCTATAACTGGACACCGTCAGCTCCGGTGATTTTTTTTTTGTCTTAATGTTTTGGGTTTTTTTTATGTCTTATTGTTTTTTTTTTCAGGTGGTGACATAATTCAGCTAGACTAATGCATTGGTCTTGAGATTGTGATTATTAACTCATTTAATCTCCAGGCCTTCTATATTTCCTATATTTTTGAGTCATTCCTATATTTTACTCAAAACCTCCTATATTTCCTATATTTTGACTTTTTCGCATGAAAACATTCACCAATGCTCTGGAATGAGTCAATTTGGCATAGGAAAATACATTTCAGAAAATTTTTTGGCCTCGCTTCGCTCGGCAAATATAATAACATTTCAATTTCTCTTTCTTGAACCAAGCAGCAAAACGGGTCTCCTCAACCACCACAACTGTGACCACATTCAGTGGAAATAATTTTATTAAACACCAAAAAACTACCAATTTTGGAACATACAATGTAGTAGTGACGGGTCTTTCACTTCCTTATTTCCTATATTTTCCTATATTTTGTAAAGAAAATTCCTATATTTCTCCTATATTTTGGCAAATTTCCTCCTATATTTTCAATGTGAGCCACTTGCAGGCCTGAATCTCTCTAATTAATGTTTTACTTTCATTTTCGTTGAAAATTATTTTTGAAATCCTATACTGATTCATTCATTAAATGATGCTATTAAAATATGAATAAGTCACGCCCACTAGTAAGTGGCGAGTTGCGTACTGTTTCGTTGTACTGATTGACCGAAATTGGGTCATTCTCACGGAAAGGCACATTTTCACTTGGGGAAATATCTCAAAATCACCAATGACTACAGAATTTGATTTCAACAGTCTCCATTGACAATACTCGTTATAATGCGTACAATAAATGCAGACATTCCGAATAATAAACTTTTCGTAACATTTAACGGTGGAGTTGTCTTCAATCATGTCACTGGTGTTACACAGGAATGATCAGTAGATTGGGCACTAAGAGGACAGAAATAGGAAGATACACACATGCTAGGCAATACATTGTGTGTAACTATGACTAATGATGAAAAAATATTGAAGTTAAGAAAACAAGTTTGTTTTTAAAATCCTAATTATGCTACCTAGCTCACCAAAAATTAACAATTGGACCGCATATATCAACCATTCATGTAGATTCTGTATAATAAACCTATTTATTCTTGATGCTGACTTTCTACTAATCGAGTTTGTTTCTTTTTCAAAATATGGGACAACTTAAACAAGTGTTTCTGAATGTCTAGACTATCCTTGCATCCGTAACACCAGTGACAATCCGGTAACACCACTGACCTCGTGTAACACGTACCATTGATTAATTTGCTCATAGACGCAAAAAATGCAGTTGCAAGTGAAGAATATTTAGGGGCAAAACACGTATACGAAAAGCCTTCTGATAAAACTGCTTCGTCTTCAAATAGTTGCCCAACTTAAATGTAACACCAGTGACAACTCGGTAACACCAGTGACCACGAGTAACACCACAGACTTCCGATGATGTAACACCAGTGACCAATTTGTTCATAGAGGCAAAAATGCAGCTATAAGTGAAAGCTATTTAGCACCCTACTGAATCGACAAGTGTGATTATAGGTGAATGCACCAGTCCATTTGTCATGCGACCATGAACTGTAGGTTGAATCACTTCACATTGAAGCCGCATAACAGCTGCAATGTTATAATGAGGCAACATGTGATTATATATCAGATATGTCGACAGTCCATTGTAGCTACCATTTGTCTTGGCAACAGTCCATTTGGCGAATCATTAGATCAGACGATGTGCTCTCTGTGCATCATTCACAAGTGCATGTTGACCTACAATGGACTGTCGATCGGTCCGATGATGATACAATGGACTGTCGTAATATCAGACAGACAGAGAATATACTATTAATGGTTCATATTCCTCTTAAACACACACAAGTGGAAGGAATCGAGAGATGAATGAGTCAGTGATACATGAGGCAGGTAGTAAGTTCCCACGTGTTCATTTTGTGCTCATTTCCTCACACTATAATTCGATGCTAATACCTACAATGGACTGTCTACCAACACCTAAAAACACCTCTCGCCGCAAAAATGTTTAAAATTTTTGTTAACTTGAAATAGTAATAACCCTACGTTTGGTGACAATATAGTACGATATTTCTCCTTCAAAATATGACTGGACACCAGTAACCATACCTGTCATCGATATGCTGAAAATCGTTCATTTTCGGCTGTGGTCACTGTCGTCTGGTCAGACACACGCCCACGCTTGATAACGAAAGCACTGGAAAACCTACCATTGACTGTAATTTGACACGTGACCGGCGGTTTTCACCTATAATCATACTTGTTGATTCAGTAGGGTGTTTAGGGGCAAGACACGTATATGGCAAGACTCCTTAACTTAGTATTATCTGGAAGAGAGAGAGTGAGAGAGTTGAAGATTGAATACGCGTGGTAATGTTGTAAACACTTATGTTAGAGTTTTGAATGCTATGTTTCAAACTTTTAATGTGTGTGTGTTAAAATAACGAACACAAATCATAATGCTCTCTGCATGTGAATACCGCGTTAATGGTTTGAATGCTAAAGTTCAAAATTGGACATGAAAGTTAACAACTTTACAATATAGGCGTTCAATAATTGAACGCCTCAGTATACAGTGTTGAGGTTAGACTATCTCAATTCACAGATGACGCCCCTGTAAAGGTTTCGTTCTCTGACCAAGCTATGGAGTGTATAAGCCTTAGACACAGTAGACTATACGTGAAAACCAAAGTAATGTGAACGGTTGGAACTTTCCTCACAGAAAACGACAAATGCGGTCCCGTAAACTTATTATTACAGTCGATCTGTTCTCAAGCAGATGTTACAGTGCAGGGTAATCTAATAAACTCTGATCATAACTGGCAGATAATCGTCTTTAATACTTAACTAGGCACGTAAGAGAATATGACGACAGCCAGGCACGTAAGAGAATATGATGACAGGTAATGGTTCAGAACAAATAAGCCGATATCAATCGTGGTACGATGCGGGCGCTGTTCTGAAAACGTCAGGAACCACACAGTTAGTTGTAATCCGATCCCGCTGCAGGTTATGAATTTATAGTGTAGAATGAGTTTAACGCGCAAAGTTCCGGAATGGTCGAGGTTCACCCAAGGTTCCCGAATTCGTAAACATTTCCGGTCTATCGAATTCGACAACGTTCTCGACTTCTACAATTTCCCTAACTAAGGTTTGAAATAATTATATTCAATTTGAAAAAGTCATTCTGAGAATTTGATCACATAATGCTTTCAAAGCCCATTTATAATTATAATAATAACATAGGCAGGGCAAGCACTTTTGATCGGACAAGTTCAAGTTGTGAATAGATTAGCCATGTCCAACCGCCGGTATGTTTGGTCTCGCGTGAAGCTAAAAATAGACCATTTGGGCTGAATATAAAGGTCAGATCAGACAGAATCAGATTATGTTACAGGCACAGATTTCTGGAAGAACCTACCCTGTTCCCAATGGCGTCGTTAGGGAAGTCACCTCGAAAAATCCTGAAGACTCCCTGGTTCTCCCAGTTTTTTCTGGACGGCTTTGTTTGTACGAAGGGGTACCAAGACAACTTAGGATCATCCACGCGATTACAACACATATTTATCAGCATAACCTAACCAACAACAGACTTACCAACTTGTACATAGCGACTCTTCTTTACTTGTATTTATATTTCCCTCTGCTCTCTCATTGTTATTTATTATTTAATTATTTATTTTAATATCTAGTGCTGCAAAAGATCTTAAATTAACGAAGAAATGTACCGTGAAAGTTAAATAAAACATTGAGTTGATGGGCCGCGAAATCCGTATGGGAAGCGGCCCTTAAACTACAATTTCAACCAATCGAATTATATTGATTGATTGTGATGAACGGCTTCGGCAAATGTGAGTCAATAATAATACTTTATTTCCATATATGACACATGATCATGTTGATCCTCTGAGAAATGGAGACTACGAGTCCGCTAAAACTAGAGCAGATTTCTACCCCGTATTATTTTACATTTCACATAGTTTTCGCCCACAGTCAATCCCTTTCAAAACCTTTATGCAGCAACCAATGTATGCTTTATGTCTGTCCTGCTCGGAGGAAACTGCATTAGTTGATATATCTTATTGTTTAGTTTCAGAAAGGACTGCATTGGGATATGAATTAAGCCATACCGACGAGAGATGGACTGGACGCCAATAAAACAGGAGCCCGTTGACGAACTTGAGGACACTGTCTCTGTAACACAGGATCACCCTCTCAAGCATGTGCTCCAGCCTTCCGATAATTGGTCTGAGGAAGACACCCTTGCGTTCCAGCATGAACTAAGTCGCCATTCCTCGGTACAGATACCGGTAGATGCAATTTCGGTTGGGCAAGCACCTTGTGTATATTCCGTTATTGCTAACCAGGCCAAACAAGACAGTGAAATGATCTTGATCAAAACTGAACCGTTTGATCCTTCTATACAGGTAAATTGTAATGATACTCTCTAAAGAAATTTCACTAAGTAAGGCTGGAAATTGAGCCATTCGTGTCTGGAGTGAAAGAGCTCACTCAGCTTAATTGAGCCATTCATGTCTGGAGTGAAAGATCTCACTCAGCTTAATTGAGCCATTCATGTCTGGAGTGAAAGATCTCACTCAGCTTAATTGAGCCATTCATGTCTGGAGTGAAAGATCTCACTCAGCTTAATTGAGCCATTCATGTCTGGAGTAAAAGAGCTCACTCAGCTTAATTGAGCCATTCATGTCTCGAGTGAAAGATCTCAATCAGCAAGAAAGTCACCCCACTCTGCCTCAGTAGCACTTATTTCCACTGAAGTTTAGTGAGATTGGCCCAACTTGTGTGGAATGCATTTCCATTCGAATGTTTTCATTTAGAAGAGCGATCTAGATTCTAACATAAATCTCAAATGCAATAAATCACATAGTATATTTTATCATCGTCACATCATGCAGTGTGTCCTTGTGTCCATCTGCCACAAAAAGGACACCGCACACAAGGGAGGCAACTCTGCGCATGAGCGTCATGTTTTCCACCGCCTGGACCACATAGAGAGATAGCCTAGAGAATGATTATATAAATAAGTAACAAAAAACAAAAAAACCCAAACAATTGAGATATAATATCTAAAACAAACCTTGATTATCTAAGATTCACACTTCCATTTCAGGACACTGAAGAAAGTTATTGTGAAGCACAGGCAGAGGACGTCAAACCTTTTCCCGTGACCATGTACAAGAATGAAGCCATGCCAGGACAGAGTACTGAAGGTTGCCACCAACATAAAAGATCACATAAACCTGGGGAGTCCTCATTTCAGAGAAGAATCATGCAGACGGACGAACCAGGAGAACATGCATACACATGTCATCTGTGTGATGTTGAATTTCCTCATCAATTCAATCTGGTTAATCATATGGGAACACACACAGGAGGAAAGCCGTACAAGTGCTCTTTCTGTGATTATACCTGTTCCAGGAAAACTTACCTTGACAGACACACTGGAATGCACACTGTCGAGAAGCCATGTGTGACTATTGTTATGCTCAGAAAAGTAGACTGGCTCGGCATATTCGATCTCACACTGATGCACACATGAAACACAATGAAGAAAAGCCACACAAGTGCTCTTTCTGTGAGTATAGCAGTTCCCGGACAGGTGATCTGTATGTTCATCTGAGAAAACATACTGGGGAAAAGCCATTCAAGTGTTCATCGTGTGACTATAGATGCGCTCATAAACCAAACCTTGCTGTACATATGAAAAGACATTTTGGAGAAAAGCCCCACAAATCACACAAATGTTTATCGTGTGAGTATTGCACTGACACGAAAACTAGTCTCGCCATACACATGAGAACACACACAGGCGAAAAGCCATACAAATGTCCTTCGTGTGAATATAGATGCAGGGTAAAATCCCACCTTACTTCACATTCAAAAATACACACTGGAGAAAAGCCATACAAGTGCTCTGTTTGTCCATTTAGCTGTGCTCACAAACCTGGACTTACCGTACACATGAGGATACACACTGACAAGAAGTCATTCCAGTGTCATTTGTGTGACCATATCTCTGCCTATAAACATCTGCTTTTTAGACATTACAGAAGACACAACGAAAAGAAGGACACTACACCAGCATGAGTATTGTCTTGCGCACAGCTTGGCAATTTAAACACCCAAAGAGGTGGACTGGAGAACGGCCATACAGCTGTAATAATAGATAACTAGAAAAGTTATTCTTTAACACTTGCTGCAAACAATTATTATTCCCTGAGAAGAAGTCAAAGACATTGATCAGTGAATATATGCATGTTTTTATGTATCTAATGTTGACCCATCAAAGTCGGCAGATGACCCAGTCGGAGTCTTTCATTTTAAAAATAGCGGGAATAAAATTCGCTCTCCTTTGTGCGAGACCATATTATTCAGTTTTTTTCTGTCACGTAAGTTACAAATGAGATTTCATTCAGTTTTAGGGTGTTTTAGAGAAAACTTGCTCGGAAGTGCAACTCTTTAATGCACTGGTGAAAAGAAATGTCCCTTTTCTCTGTTTTGTTCAATATAGTTGTTTATCTGATGAATTTCTAGGTATGGATTCTTCAATTAGTTAATGGTAAAATGTGATTGTTTTGTCTAAAGTTTTCACCTGTCGTTAGTTTGCCCAATTTGAGCCCCCAACAGGTTATTAAGTAAAATATGTATGTTTCCTGTTTCTTGGGAAACTAACATACATGTAGTATCGCTGAGAATGAAAAATGTGTAACGAATTGGAAATTTTCTAGAAATTGACCTGTTGTGGAATAGTGTATTATTTGCATATCTATCCGGTTGCTTATTTGGTTTTTTTTTAACTTATTCACGAGGTTGCAGTCTGCATAGTGTAGTTAGGTAGTTAGTTAGTTGGAGGTCGCCTATTACAGTCGTGTCCATGCTGTTATAACTGACTGGACACCGTGAGCTCCGGTGATTTTTTTGTCTCATGGTTTTGTTGCTGTATTGTAGTGAGGAAAAACTTGAGCACATTTGGTGCCGTTGCCAGGGTGACTGGTTGTTTATTTAACTGCTTTAGGCTTTGAGAGGAAGAGCAGAAGAAAAAAGTCCTCAAGTTATTCAGCTACTGCAGATAGTTTTGTCAACTGTTTTGGCCAGATTTGGTTTCACCTTGTCTATATTAGTGAAGTTAAATATTTTCTGCTATTATATATGTTCATATGTCATTTTCACAGATATTTCCTGCTTTAGAGCATGAATACAAAATGAATACTATTCAGAGGTTGACTTAGAGAGTTTTCCTGAAAGGATATCATAAATCACTGGTTGATAACAACTTTATTTATAACACTTAACAAATACAGAAGAAAATAGTTTAAGGCAGACTTATCATATGTTTGCCATGTTGGCAAGAAATTCTAATTGTCTAGGCTTCCATTCTTGCAGAAATTGTATACACGGTATGTAACTTGGGAACTAACAAACAAACATCCCTTCCACCAGACCCTCTATACCATTTAGAGCATAGACACATGCATTACAACACATATAAGGGAAGTGGGAAGAGGTGCCGACATACTGACTGCGTCATATGACTTCACAGAATAGTCTTTTGGTAAACCTATTCTAAAGCACATACCAAGAATCTAACGATTCGTGATATGTGTTGTACCTCAGGTACGCTTTTATTGTTCCTGTTCATGTGGCAACATGGATGATATGATCACACGGCCCCTAGCACCGGCATAAGCGGTATTAGATACAAATCTAGAGAGCTATGATGGAAATGCTCTGACAACTCGTATACTGGTAATTGGTGGGCTGTTTCGCTGTGACAACTCGTACATTGGAGATTGGTGAGCTGTATCGTCGTGAGATGTAAATGACGGCAATGGCTTGGTTCACTTAGCTGATAGGGTCAATTGATAGGGTCAAACTCCAAGTCATCTTTAGATAGCATGCAATGATCTACATGTACAAGTCTGCATACAACCATTGTCAGAATTTGTAACCTTCCAAACTAGGGGTGTACTGGCAGGAGGAGGTACATGTAAATAATATGATGCCATGAGAGGATACATCCCAGCATAGATCCAGTCCATCTAACCATTAGGATTTTACATTATATCTCAATATTCATTTTTTGTCATTTACTGCTGAAGGATATGCTTTTAATCTGAAAAAAGTAAAAATATTTTACAAATATTGGTAACATGCAGAGAAGACATTATTTATCGTTTCATAATAAATGTCTGTTCCATCGGTCACAAGTTATTTTTTTTCCAACAGCCTATTTTACATTTAAATAGCCCCGTTTCAGTGCCTAAGGCTCTAGTTTCTGTTGTTGTTGTTTTTGTTTTTTTCAGGCGGTGACAGAGTTCAGCTAGATAAAATCATTGGTCTTGAGATTGTGATTATTAAACCATTTAATCTCTCTAATTAATGTTGTTTACTTTCATTGCAACTTATTTTTGAAATCCTATACTGATTCATTCATTAAATGATGCTATTAAAATATGAATAAGTCACGCCCGCTAGTAAGTGGCGAGTTGCGTACTGTTTCGCTGTACTGATTGATTGAAATTGTAGTTTAAGGGCCGCTCCTCATATGGATTTGGCGGCCCATCAGCTCAGAGTTTTATTTAAATTTCACGTTAGCGCTATATCTACCTTGCACCCCTCGATCAGAGAGATGCAATATGACAAGAATAACCAGTTTACTGAAACCTGTATTGTCAGCTCGGGCCTGCCGCATATATTTACACCAGATTGTCTAACCTTTCCCTGTCTACAAATTGCGTTCCAGGAAATTGTGTTCAGCAAATTATGTCCAACGTACGAACGTATTTTAATAATGTATCGCAGTGATAAGGGGCGGGTTTATTATAAATATCAAAAAGTGTTACTTCCAGGGCTTTCCATCTAAAGCTGAAGTTGTTGTTTTCAGACTATTAAAATGGTCATACTGCTCTAAATAAATACCTGTTCCGTATCAATAAGCCATTAAATGGAAGCAAGAGGGGTTTGTTATGATCGGGCAGATAAAAAAGGCAGAGAAAGATAAAAGCACATATATAACAGCACACACATAAAGCAAATAACTTCGTGTTAGCAGCAGCCAAGTAATTAAATGACTTGGATGAAACAGTCCGTCATTTATTATTGTCTTGTGGGCGATATGACAACGAAAACGTTTGTTTTTTTAACAATCTTATACATACAGGGGTATTTAGTCCAACTGCGAAGAGCATCTTAAATCAGGTAAGGAATCGAGAGAAAGGTTTTACCGCTATTGCCAATTTTTGAATTAATACTTGTAGATTTTTATGGTGTACTGTCTTACAAATACTGAACTGCATGGTTGGTCTTATACGTTAACTGTCAACTGCCTGGCGTGTAGGTATGTAACTGTGCCTTGTCCATGTTGTATGGGATGATACGCTTTTGGTGTATGCAAGATCGTGTAATTTAATTACTTGGCTGCTGCTAACACGAAGTTATTTGCTTTATGTGTGTGCTGTTATATATGTGCTTTTATCTTTCTCTGCCTTTTTTATCTGCCCGATCATAACAAACCCCTCTTGCTTCCATTTAATGTCTCTGTTATTGCCTTATTTATTTGTTTAATTGTTCGTTTTTTCATTGTTTTGTTTTTCATATATCGATGTAGACCCGTTAGGGTCTGATGACCCTAGGGCCATCCAGATATATATAGGGGAGCTGTAACTCTTGTAACAGGAAGTGCGCGGTTTACTCTTGCACAAAGCAAAGTTCTTGCGCGGACAGAAATAGTTCTGAAGCTTTTTCTTCTTGATAACCTTTTTTATGTCTTTTGAATTATTTTTGTTGTTCTTTTACATAAGCAGAATATAATAGATGTGTCTTGATGTTTTGTAAGTGCTCAGTTGTTGTTTTTGAGGGTTTGCCAGTTTCTAGTTCAAAGTAGGTCGTCTGCTAGACCAGAGACTGTCGTTTGCTAAATCAGAGACTTTAAGAGGAAAATGCTGGTTGATTTTTTGTCTGTGTATTTCACATTCATGAAATGGCTTGTTTGGTCATTATTAATGTATATTTTTTTGTATACTGCATGTTCTCCCTCCCTGAGACCCTCTTCAGCAATGCAACACAGCAATGCAACTGACCCAGTTTTGGGGGCCAGACTTCAAAACAATGTAATATACATGTACAAGTAGGCTTTCATCATAACATGGAGTCTACTATGAACTGAGCCTAGCCTGCACAGGTTTTTAACAGGAAATAGGTACCTTGACTGATGAAATAAACTTAACATACTCAGAATAATATTGGCCATAAATTCCTTTCTCATTAATCCACAATATGGGAAAGAGTTAATTACCAACAGTTTGATCAAGTGTCATATCCGAATCCTGTACGGTAACCAGCCCTCTTCTATGAAGAATTTTGAATGTGAATCATGATGAAAAGTTGTCATGTGTATTCAAACAAACATGACAGCAAGAAATATATTTGTAAACATTTAATCATATGCCAAGGCTGTAGCCAGAGATCTTTATTCACGAGTCATATTCACTCTCTGCACTGTAGGTATGATTAAGCCTCTCATGAATTAAAGGCACCTTAAAGCATATTAGGAGTGGCCTCAGCTTGTTATTTTTAACAAATATGGGTTATGAAGAAGTATACATGGGTCAGAGAGTAAAGAAATAGTCAGTTTAACCCCATGGAGCCAGCAAAATTGTCATGGTGACCCGCCCCAACTGAACTTCCAACCTGGCTTTTTCACGCATAAGATATAGTAACCAGTGCTTCAGATTACCCCTTGATATATTAAACGTTGTACCCAAGTTAGGACTAAAAAAAAAAATAATATCTATTTTTTCTTGTATTGATAATCAAAGTTTAGTTATGTCATTTAAGCTTCATATTTTAGTAAAAGCTTACCTACTTTGTCAGAATCCGTATTTTCACTAACTTGGGTGCGTTTCCCCTGCCCCAAAAAAATTTGCCACGCTGAATAGAGGTTGTGCCCAAATTAGGGTAATTACTAGCGTCTAGTCCGTCATTCCTAATTCAGCCGTCATCCATTAAAGAATATCCGTTTCCATAATCCAAAGACCTATTCCATATAACAGTATCAGCACCAAATTCAAAAGCACAATCATAGTATACATAAACATAGGCTAGTTTTCTGCAAGAGAGAAGCGGTCAACAGTTTCAATGATGCCAACAAGACCTCATGATGTTCCGAAATTATAAAATCCGTATCGCTGATCAGTATTCTTAATCCATAATAATTATTGTAAAGTCGTCATCTAGAGAATGATGTATTTCAGTCACGCTTTGATTGCGCCTGTTCATATGAACACCATGATGATCTTGAAGTAAATGGGTTCATACGGCCCCTAGCCCCGGGTTAAGCGGAATTAGACACAAGTTACGAAACGTAACGCCATAGATCTTGCACGCTACTCTCGTATTTTGCTATCAGCATGCAATATGTATCACCAAATTTGAGAAACTTTGAGTGGAGGTGCTTGTTGGAATAGCCCTGTTTTATAAGTTTCTGCAACAATGTTTTGTGACGTTGATTAAAATCGTCGCATTGAACACAGGATCTAGCAAATGCTACTAGGCGAGATATGTATACGCCATATGCAGGTCCCACTGGAATATTACTATCCAGAAAGGGATAGTTTACGATGTCGAAATTGTAATCATCTCTTTTGTCATAAATTCGACGATAAGGCCAAAAGTAATATATACTTTGTTCGCGGTAACCTGACCGAACGGAAGTGGTAGCGACCCGAAACTTAAAAAAAAAATGTTTTTAAAGGATTTCCAAAATGTTCAAAAACACGAGAATCATGCATATGCTTATAAACGATTTGCCAATAGATGTCACTGTCCCCAACATCCGGAACTGTTTGAGTCACATTTTTATATGCTAATCGAAGACAATGCCTTATGTATACGATTATGAGTTCTGTTCAACTATCCGTCTATCCATCCATTAATCCATTAACATGTGTTGTCCTTGCGATATCTGCAGTTCGAAGGTATGGATTGGTACCAAACTTTGGATATACATTACCGGCAGGGCAAAGAGGAACCCTATTCATTTGCGATCAAAGGTCAAGTGTCTTGTGTGCTGTCCTCAGTGCTTCAAAGAGTGGATGAAGGGTATCTGGTCCCATGCTGCTTCAAAGATTTCTTCTTTGAAGTAGCAGGAACGCAACTTGGCTGGGTGGTGCTTAGTTGGTTCATCGCGATAAAGCTGAAATATTGTTGAAAGCGACGTTAAATTCTATTCACTCACTCACACACTTAAAGGGCAAGGTCACAGTCCCCCCAAACCGAATCTAGTTCTGATTATACTATGAGGTTGGTCTATTCAGAGTTGTCTCCATTACATGTATATGGCATTTATCCCATAGAGTTGTCTCCCCTGTTTGATACATGTCTGAAACAGCTACATTCAGTTAAACAGTTGAGAAATAGAAAGCATGCATTTACTAATTTAACTGGGAAAGGGGTCATTTATGAACTTTATATCTGTTCATTAACTCGAGAACAAAGGTTTACTTCATCACGTTCTTGACATTTTTCTTCATTCATGAAAAATGTTCCCACCTGAAAGGAATCTGTTTGAAGGAAAATTATTATTTGACATTTGACAATACTTGACCATTGAGGATTTGCCCAAATACCGTGGTTAAGTTCAGATGAATGCTGTTGATCACAGGCATGACAAATGCCAATCAATACCAATCATTTCTATGATTCTCAGACATCGATATATAAAAAAGCCTATAGGCTCTAGTTGTTTTCTGAATACCTACTTCGGGATAGTATATACATATAGGTTTATTTTTTTACAAGTAAACACAATGCATGTCCTGTGCGAATCATTCTTAGTGAATGGTATGCGCCTTCAACTTCTAAACTGACCTGAACTTTCATTTGTAAAGTAATTGATCACATGGACGTTCGCTCTGTTTTCTGTTATATAACCAAAGCTTTTAATAGAGTGTGGCTCAGGGCCTCCTGCATAAATTACACACCGTTATAGTAAGGGGAATTTACCTAACTGGTTTCAGAGTTATTTAATTCTGAAAGGAAAAGAATTTGTCACTGTCGGTGGCACTAAGTCCTCACCTGTAGAGGGAAGAGCGGGCGTCCCGCAGGGTTCCGTATTGGGTTCACTTCATTTCTTAATTTACATTAATGACACAGTTCAAAATATTCGCTCAAATATAGTCGCCTATTCACCTATGACACTTTCATGTACCTTGTTATAAATGACTCCATTATCAGCAGAAATTCTCAATTCCGAGTTAAGAAAAAATAAACAATGGGCCGACAAATGGTCAGTGAACTTTAGCCCTGAGAAATCAAAAGTGATGTACTTCAGTCTGAAAAACATAGGACTTATTCGACCTGATCCACTATTTGGGAATTGTGTACTAACAGAGACCAGTACCCATAAACACCTGGACGTTCATTTGGCATCAATAGAAGCATCATGTTGAAGCGATTTTTAAACATGTTAGACATATATGATCAACTGCCTGAGATCTCTAAAATATCGTCAAGAAAATCTGTGGGACGTTATAATATATTCATCTTTCATTATTCTTGTTTTGACTATGCAGACGTGGTATGAAGCAGTGGGGTCCAGGACAGGAGCCCTTAATGACACGAGCTCAATGGGCTTAAGCCAAAAGTGGACATGAGCCCACAACTGAAAATTTTGATTGGGAACTAACCAGCAAACACATGTAATGGGAAATTTCAACAAATGAATAAATTTCAGGAAAAAAATTAAGCAAAAAAAAATCTTTTCTTCTCTATGGTTCTTTTATATGAAGTAAAATATGAAAATTAGACGGTCCAACATGTTCAGATTTTGCAAAATTTTAGTTATTTTTTTAACTTTCAATATGTCAATGCTAACAAAATAAAACAATGATTTTTTTTCTTAATTTTTTAAGCAAAATATGAAAATAGACTGTCCAACATGTTCAGACTTAAAATATGAAAATGAAAGAAACAAAGAAAAAAATATATATGTAATGTTGAACTTGCATGCTTAAAAACTATACATTTTTCCCCCTTAATTTTTACTGAAATTTATTCATTTGTTAAAATTTTTGGTTGGCTCGTGTCAACTTTTGGAATAAGTCCATTGGGCTCGTGTCCACAGGGGCTCCTGTCCTTAAGGGCTTCAGTCTGCACCCCAGAGCAGCTGCACGGAAGAGAATTCCACTTTACTAGAAACTTGTAGTTGGACGCCCTCAGAACGATATGTGGGGCGGTCCACGGAAAAAGCCACATGGTCTTCTTCAAAGAAACCGGGGTTATCGCGCTGAAGGAACGGAGGAACCGTCACAAATTACATATGTTTTATAGAATTGGTCAACCGGATGTGTCCCCCGTTCCCCTCAGCGCTTGTTCGCGGAACGTCTCCCATAGAGGTGAATACCCACTACGCAACTCTTCTGAGTGATTTACATGTATGTATCCCATTTTGCAGAATTCGGCTTTACTTCAATTCATTTCTTCCCTCTACAGCCAGAATGTGGAATAACCTCAGTGAGGAAAAAAATACATTTATTCTGGATCAAGAAACGGGCAGATATTCCATGCAAAACTTCAGTGCAGTGACTTAAATGCTCATACATTTAACAGATTCAACGTTGATTCTCCTGCGTGTATCTGTGACTCCTAATACGCAGATGCTACCCATTTTCTTCTATACTGCATCATTATATGATGATAAAAGGCAAACGATGATGACAGATTACCGAACATATTGAATTTCTGACATATGATGTATTATTAATTTGTCCTGTTAATCAATCCACAACGGAAATAATGTCTTAGACCTCATCATAAAACGGTAAACATTGAAAACTTATTGCACGATAATATTCATTAAGGCGGTCATTAACTCCTAAACTAGGACCGGTACGCTAAATTACGTTTATAAACGAGGAGAAATGAACACTGTTTCAAATCCAGTACCTGTACAGGATCATATTGCAATATATCTGACTGGCATTCTGGCTTTTTTGATTGAAATTGCAGTTTAAGGGCCGCTTCCCATTCGGATTTCGCGGCCCATCAACTCAATGTTTTATTTGGATTTCGCGGTACATTTCTTAGTTTTTTTAATATCTTTTCCATCGCTAAATATAGCATTCTGGCCCTACTGCAACCTCTATATATGGACTAAATTAACCTTATCACGCAGAAGAGTTGAAGTTCCAGTTCACTATACTCAACCCCACTCAAGTTTGTCTCCCATGATGCCAGAATGAAAAGGAAGGAGGTTGGCACTGCACTGAAACCCAAAACATGCGTAGGTCTATTCACGATGTGTTTTTAACACGACAGAATTACAACACATATAAGAAAAGTGGGAAGAGGTGCCGACATACTGACAGAGTCACATGGCTTCACAGTATAGTCTTCTGGTTAACCTATTCTAAAGCACATACCAAGAATCTAACGATTCGTGATATGTGTTGTATCTCAGGTACGCTTTTATTGCACCTGTTCATGTGGCAACTTGGATGGCATGACCACACGACCCCTAGCACCGACATAAGCGATATTAGATACAAATCTAGAGCTGTGATGGAAATGCTCGGACAACTCGAATATTGGTAATTGGTGAGCTGTGTCGCTGTGACAAATCTTGCACTGGGAATTGGTGAGCTGTATTGTCGTCAGATGAAATGACGGCATTTAACACAAAAGACTAGTCTGTAAGGCCCGATGTCGACCAAGCATCAGCTTCCCACAAATGCCAACATATATCAAAGACCAAAAGGTCTGTACACGGGGCGGGCTTCGGGGACGAAACGTCCACCAGCAGAATCTCGTCATATACAGGTAAAAATTACAACACATATAAGGGGTGGGAAGAGGAGCCGACATCCTGACAAGAGGCACATGGCTTACAATACAATACAATACAATACAGACTTTATTTATACTCAGAATTACAATATTTGCAACGCTAGCTCGGTAGAGCTAATATATCTGAGGTTAAATAACAGTAAAAATAAATTAAAAATAGCGATGAAGGTAAAAGCAAAAAGGGCAAAAAACCCAGTAGCATAATAAAACTTAGATTTTGCAGAAGTGGCATTTACATGCATCACCCGTCCACGTTTTTATTAACCTCCTGAAAACCTTAATGTCAGTTGTTTCCCGGAGCTGATCTGGTAGTCCGTTCCATATTTTGGCACCGAAGGTTTTGAATGAGTGTAACCCAGAAGTTACAGTTCTGACATGCTGCCTAGTAACAGTGTTTTTTTGCCTTAGATTATACCGGCAGTTGTTCTTTTCGAACATATCGTTCAAATAAGGTGGATTCAGCCCATTCAGACATTTAAAAACCTCGATGGCAATTTTCTGCAATCTAGCCACCTCGAGACTTGGCAGATTTGCTTTCCTGAGCAAGGCTTCATAAGATAAATGGTTGGTCTTATATATAAAGTTTAGAGCTCTATGCTGCAGCTTTTCTAACTTTTTAGTGTTTACAGCTCCACAGTGATGCCAAACCACAGGGCAATAACCAAAGTTTGACAAAACAAAAGACTTGTAAATTAACAATCTAGAAGCTTCATCCAAACAATTTGATAACATCTTTAACACATTTAATTGCCTACTGGCATTTCTAATAATATTTGACACATGTCTGTCAAATTTTAGCTTGTTGTCCAGTTCAACACCCAACAGCTTCGTACACGGTGTGCTATTTACAGAGCAGCTGTTGATATCCACAGTTATGTCCCCTACATCACAAGATGTCATAATTTGAAATTTTGCAGGGTTAGCTTGCATTTGATTTGTTTCACACCATAAAAGTATATCTGAACTTGTTTGCCTTACATGGTGCACAATTTCAGATTTACTTTTCCCCTCAACTAAGACAGAGTTATCGTCGGCATAATTAACAAACTTTCCAAGTTTAATACAATTATAAATGTCATTAATAAAAATGTTAAAAATTGTTGGCCCCAAGATTGACCCTTGTGGCACACCTTTTCTTAGTGTATTCCAAGTACTATGGGACGACAACACTTTGACACATTGCTGCCGATTTGACAAATAATCAGCTAGGAGTGCAACCGCATTCCCTGCCAGGCCATATGCCTTAAGTTTTGCCACAATGAGGGAATGCGGAAGGCAGTCAAATGCCTTTGATAAGTCAACTATCAGTAGGCCTACCGATTTGTGATCCTCAATCGACTGTCGCCAGGATTCACACACATTTAACAGCGCATGCTGGCAACTGTAGCCAGTACGAAAAGCAGATATACAGGGATTAAGAATTTTGTCAGTAAAAATCTGTAGTTGATTATGAAGAAGTTTCTCAAAAACCTTAGATGAACATGTTAAAATACCGACAGGTCTATAGTTCAGTTTGTCAAGTGCATCCCCTTTCTTATAGATTGGAGAAATCACAGCTTGTTTTGCTTGGAATGGGAATAAGTTCATATCTATACATTTATTAAAAAATATATAGTTTTCCCACAAATGCCAACATATATCAAAGACCAAAAGGTCTGTACAGGGGGCGGGCCTTGGGGACGAAACGTCCACCGGCAGAATCTCACCATATACAGGTAAAAATTACAACACATATAAGGGAAGTGGGAAGAGGTGCCGACATACTGACAGATTCACATGGCTTCGCAATATAGTTTTCTGGTTAACCCCTGGTCGACCAAGCATTAACTTCCCACAAATGCCAACATATATCAAAGACCGAAAGGTCTGTACAGGGGGCGGGCCTCGGGGACGAAACGTCCACCGGCAGAATCTCACCATATACAGGTAAAAATTACAACACGTATAAGGGAAGTGGGAAGAGGTGCCGACATACTGACAGATTCACATGGCTTCGCAATATAGTTTTCTGGTTAACCTCTGGTCGACCAAGCATTAACTTCCCACAAATGCCAACATATATCAAAGACCGAAAGGTCTGTACAGGGGGGCGGGCCTCAGGGACGAAACGTCCACCAGCAGAATCTCATCATATACAGGTAAAAATTACAATACTTATAAGGGAAGTGGGAAGAGGTGCCGACATACTGACAGAGTCACATGGCTTCACAATATAGTTTTCTGGTTAAACCTCTGGTCGACCAAGCATTAACTTCCCACAAATGCCAACATATATCAAAGACCGAAATGTCTGTACAGGGGGCGGGCCTCGGGGACGAAACGTCCACCGGCAGAATCTCACCATATACAGGTAAAAATTACAACACGTATAAGGGAAGTGGGAAGAGGTGCCGACATACTGACAGAGTCACATGGCTTCACAATATAGTCTTCTGGTTAACCTATTCTAAAGCACATACCAAGAATCCAACGATTCGTGATATGTGTTGTATCTCAGGTACGTTTTTGTTGTACCTGTTCATGTGGCAATTTGGATGACATGACCACACGGTCCCTAGCACCGGCATAAGCGATATTAGATACAAATCTAGAGCTGTGATGGAAATGCTCTGCCAACTCGTATATTGGTAATTGGTGAGCTGTGTCGCTGTGACAACTCGTGCACTGGGAATTGGTGAGCTGTATCGTCGTCAGATGTAAATGACGGCATTTAACACAAAAGACTAATCTGTAAGGCCCGATGTCGACCAAGCATCAGCTTCCCACAAATGCCAACATATATCAAAGACCAAAAGGTCTGTACACGGGGCGGGCTTCGGGGACGAAACGTCCACCAGCAGAATCTCGTCATACACAGGTAAAAATTACAACACATATAAGGGGTGGGAAGAGGAGCCGACATCCTGACAAGAGTCACCTGGCTTCACAGTATAGTCTTCTGGTTAACCTATTCTAAAGCACATACCAAGAATCTAACGATTCGTGATATGTGTTGTATCTCAGGTACGCTTTTATTGTGCCTATTCATGTGGCAACTTGGATGACATGACCACACGGCCCCTAGCACCGGCATAAGCGATATTAGATACAAATCTAGAGCTGTGATGAAAATGCTCTGACAACTCGTATATTGGTAATTGGTGAGCTGTGTCGATGTGACAAACTGTGCACTGGGAATTGGTGAGTTGTATCGTCGTCAGATGAAAATGACGGCATTTAACACAAAAGACTAGTCTGTAAGGCCCGATGTCGACCAAGCATCAACTTCCCACAAATGCCAACATTTATCAAAGACCGAAGGGTCTGCACACGGGGCGGGCCTCGGGGACGAAACGTCCACCAGCATAATCTCGACATCTACAAGTAAAAATTACAACGCATATAAGGGAAGTGGGAAGAGGTGCCGACATACCGACAGTCACATGGCTTCACAATATAGTCTTATGGTTAACCTATTCTAAAGCACATACGAAAAATCTAACGATTTGTGATATTTGTTGTATCTCAGGTACGCTTTTATTGTGCCTGCTCATGTGGAAACTTGGATGACATCACCACACGGCCCCTAGCACCGGCATAAGCGATATTGGATACAAATCTAGAGCTGTGGTGGAAATGCTCGGACAACTCGTATATTGGTAATTGGTGAGCTGTGTCGCTGTGACAACTCGTACACTGGGGATTGGTGAGCCGTATCGTCGTCAGATGAAAATGACGGCATTTAACACAAAAGACTAGTCTGTAAGGCCCGATGTCGACCAAAGTGGTAGTATAAGTGGAAAAGAGGTCGCATTGACCTCTTTGCACTTAAACTTAAGGCGTTGGCGCTGGATATTGGAAAGTGACCTCTGCCAGAGTTTGGCCGCCATCTTGAATTTGGTAAAAAACTTGACCAATGTGGCAGCGGCTTATTCTCTTGAACTCTGATACAAGGTCACGTGACCTTTGTATTCCTCCGCGGTGATGCGGTCATGTCTGGCGGTGATGCGGTCGCGGGAAAAAGCTTCCGCGGAGAAAAAGTAGTCCCCAGACTTCAAATACGCTGCATGGTCCGATTGGGTCGAGTGAGGTATCAAAGTGAAACCTATGTGAGGGGGCATCTGATGGGCTGGGTGTGGGGTTGAAATAGCGTCATTCTGCGTATGCGCGGCGGACAGAGGGTATGGAAATAGACGTTTTGAGATCTAGGGGAGCCACTATTGGTCCGATGGAGTTGAGTGAGGTATCAATGTAAAGCCTGTGGGAGGGGGCATCCGATGGGGTGGGTCTGGGGTTGGAATAGCGTCATTCTGCGCATGCGCAGTAGACCAAGGGTATGGAAATAGACGTTTTGGGGTCTAGGTTTACCACTAATGGTCCAATGGAGTTGAGTGAGGTATTAATGTGAAGCCTATGTGAGGGGGCATCCGATGGGGTGGGTCTGGGGTTGAAATATCGTCATTCAGCGCATACGCGGTAGACCAAGGGTATGGAAATACACGTTTTGGGCTCTAGGGGAGCCCCTATTGGTCCGATGGAGTCGAGTGAGGTATCAATGTGAAGCCTATGTGAGGGGGCATCCGCCTGAACTAGTGGCTCGGGCGTTGTCAACACTCTGCGCATGCGCAAACAGGGAATTGTGGGAAAAGGGTATGGAAATAGACGTTTTCGGGTCTGGGTGGGCCACTAGTGGCCCTATGGAGCCGTATGAGGAATCAATGTGAAGCCTATGTGAGGGGGCATCCGACTGGGTGGGTGTGACGTGGAACTGACGTCATTCTGCGCATGCGCAGTAGACCAAGGGTATGGAATATACGTTTTGGAGTCGAAGTGGGCCACTATTGGCCCTATGGAGTCGTATGAGGTATCAATGTGAAGCCTATGTGAGGGGGCATCCGTCTGGACTAGTGTATTGGCCGTTGTCAACAGTCTGCATATGCGCAAACAGGGAATTGTGGGAAAAGGGTATGGAAATAGACGTTTTGGGGTCTGGGTGGGCCACTAGAGGTCCTATGGAGTCGTACGAGGTATCAATGTGAAGCCTATGTGAGGGGGCATCCGACGGGGTGAATGTGACGTGGAACTGACGTCATTCTGCGCATGCGCAGTAGACCAAGTGTATGGAAATAGACGTTTTGGGGTCGAGGTGGGCCACTATTGGGCCTATGGAGTCGTATGAGGTATCAATGTGAAGGATACGTGAGGGGGCATCCGCGTGGACTAGTGTCTCGGCCGTTGTCAACATTCTGCGCATGCGCAAACAGGGAATTGTGGGAAAAGGGTATGGAAATAGACATTTTGGGGTCTAGGTGGGCCACAATTGGTCCTATGGAGTCGTATGAGGTATCGTTGTGAAGCATTCGTGAAGGAGCATCCGACTGGATAAGTGTGTCGTCCGTGTTCAACATTCTGCGCATGCGCAGACAGGGAATTGTGGGAAAAGTGCATTGGAAGGAACGTTTTGGGGTCTAGGTGGGCCACTAATGGTCTGATTGAGTCGAGTGAGGTATCAATGTGATGCACACGTGAGGGAGCATCCGACTGGCTGGGTTAGGGTAGGAATATCGTCATTCTGCGCATGCGCAGGCAGGCCGTGGTATGGAAATAGACATTTTGAGGCCGATATGGACCACTATGGGTCCGAATGTGTCTAGGGAAGTGTTATTTTGTAGCTCTCGGGATGTAGACCACGACTTGAAGGGATGTCCACGTCACCTGTGACGTCACTGGTGACGTCATCAGTGAGAGTAGTAGCGAAAGCGGGAGTTTCGGAGGTGTGATGGAGTGCATTTGGTGTAGATAACGGCCTATTTTTCCATTCAACTACCCGGTAGAGTTACCTGTGAGTGTGAGTGTATGCGCGCGTGTGTGTGAGTGAGTGAGTGAGTGAGTGAGTGAGTGAGTGAGTGAGTGTGAGTGAGTGTGAGTGAGTGAGTGAGTGAGTGAGTGAGTGAGTGAGTGAGTGAAGCGTGCACAACGCCGGTGAGACGTCCCCAACGCCCGTCTTAACGCATGGACGCATTAACGACGGTGAGTGAGTGAGTGAGTGAGTGAGTGAGTGAGTGGGATCCGACTGGACTAATGGTTTCTCCATTTTCATCATTTTGCGCATGCGCAGTCTCGCCGTAGTATAGAAAGCAGGCATTTTGGGGATTCGTGGAGGTTTATTGAGTGGTTCACCATCCCTGGTCAAATGGACCGTGTGGGGTATCAGCGTGAAGCTCTCGAATGGCTGTCACCCGTCAAGGCCCGTCGTTACGCCTTAACGCCTGTCTCAACGACTTAACGCCCTATGTTTACGCCTTAACGCCCTAGCATAACGCCTTGACACCATGATACAGACAGATGAGAGAACAACAACAACAACAAGGATGAGAGAACAACAACAAGTTTTTTGATATAGTTTATTTTCCCCTCCATCATAACATACCCACGCTGGGGGAGCCGCGTTGGGTAGGTTTACAATTCAAGAAGTCTCTTCTCCAATCACAGACCGCCATTTGGCATTGCATCTGCCATAGTCGTTCTTGTCCGTTAGATGTATTCTCAGCTGCTCTTGTCCAATCAAAAGTCGCCGTTTCAGAAAGTTCCAGCTTTGCTCGGTGTGACCTAATATGATTCTTACTCATGATACCTCATACGACTCCATAGGACCAATTATGGCCCACCTAGACCCCAAAATGTATATTTCCATACCCTTTTCCCACAATTCCCTGTTTACGCATGCGCAGAATGTTCACAACGGCCGAGATACTAGTCCACGCGGATGCCCCCTCACGTATCCTTCACATTGATACCTCATACGACTCCATAGGATCAATAGTGGCCCATCTCGACCCCAAAACGTCTATTTCCATACACTTGGTCTACTGCGCATGCGCACAATGACGTCAGTTTCACGTCACACCCATCCCGTCGGATGCCCCCTCACATAGGCTTCACATTGATACCTCATACGACTCCATAGGACCACTAGTGGCCCGCCCAGACCCCAAAACGTCTATTTCCATACCCTTTTCCCACAATTCCCTGTTTGCGCATGCGCAGACTGTTGACAACGGTCGATACACTAGCCCAGACGGATGCCCCCTCACATAGGCTTCACATTGATACCTCATACGACTACATAGGACCAATAGTGGCCCACTTCGACCCCGAAACGTCTATTCCATACCCTTGGTCTACTGTGCATGCGCAGAATGACGTCAGTTCCACGTCACACCCACCCCGTCGGATGCCCCCTCACATAGGCTTCACATTGATACCTCATACGACTCCATAGGACCACTAGTGGCCCGCCCAGACCCCAAAACGTCTATTTCCATACCCTTTTCCCACAATTCCCTGTTTGCGCATGCGCAGACTGTTGACAACGGTCGATACACTAGCCCAGACGGATGCCCCCTCACATAGGCTTCACATTGATACCTCATACGGCTCCATAGGGCCACTAGTGGCCCACCCAGACCCGAAAACGTCTATTTCCATACCCTTTTCCCTGTTTCCGCAGTGTTGACAACGCCCGAGCCACTAGTCCAGGCGGATGCCCCCTCACATCTTCACATTGATACCTCACTCGACTCCATCGGACCAATAGGGGCTCCCCTAGAGCCCAAAACGTGTATTTCCATACCCTTGGTCTACCGCGCATGCGCAGAATGACGATATCTCAACCCCAGACCCACTCCATCGATGCCCCCTCACATAGGCTTCACATTAATACCTCACTCAACTCCATTGGACCATTAGTGGTACACCTAGACCCCAAAACGTCTATTTCCATACACTTGGTCTACTGCGCATGCGCAGAATGACGCTATTCCAACCCCAGACCCACCCCATCGGATGCCCCCTCCCATAGGCTTTACATTGACACCTCACTCAACTCCATCGGACCAATAGTGGCTCCCCTAGATCTCAAAACGTCTATTTCCATACCCTTTGTCCGCCGGGCATGCGCAGAATGACGCTATTTCAACCCCACACCCAGCCCATCAGATGCCCCCTCACATAGGTTTCACTTTGATACCTCACTCGACCCAATCGGACCATGCAGCGTATTTGAAGTCCGGGGACTACTTTTTCTCCGCGGAAGCTTTTTCCCGCGACCGCATCACCGCCAGACATGACCGCATCACCGCGGAGGAATACAAAGGTCACGTGACCGCATCACCGCGGAGGAATACAAAGGTCACGTGACCTTGTATCAGAGTTCAAGAGAATAAGCCGCTGCCACATTGGTCAAGTTTTTTACCAAATTCAAGATGGCGGCCAAACTCTGGCAGAGGTCACTTTCCAATCTCCAGCGCCAACGCCTCAAGTTTAAGTGCAAAAAGGTTAATGCGACCGTTTTCCCACTTATACTACTACTGACCAAGCATCAACTTCCCTCAAATGCCAACATATATCAAATACCAAAAGGTCTGTACAGGGGGCGGGCCTCGGGGACGAAACGTCCACCAGCAGAATCTCGCCATATACAGGTAAATATTACAACACATCATGACTCACATCTGCCCCGGCGACATTCCTATCACCTGTTTTTTAACTACTTAGGCTTCTGCCATATATTACACATTTCGGGGGAAGAACAGCTTCAGTTGTTATCAAACGGCACCTATATCGACTATACTCTCCTAATTATGTGTCGCTGTCTTTAATACTTAACCAAGCACGTAAGTGAACATTGGGATAGGTATGTACGTTCAGATCAGATAAGCCAACACAATCGAGGTACGATGCGGGCGTTGAAGTGGAAACGTCAGGAATCACTCGGTTAGTTCTAATCCGATCCCGCTTCGGGTTATGAATTTATAGTCTAGAAAGTGTTTAAGGGCAAACCTAAGAAGATTGAAAATTACTGATCGAAATGATAGTCCTAGGCAGTGTTTGCCAAATATCTCCAAAATGGGTACAAGGATTTGGATGAAAATTTCGCATACATTGGTTCAGATTGTTGTGGTTATTCCAATGCAATTAGAAACCAAATATATTCCTATTTCACCAAGAAATCACTCTTGCAACTTACCGCATTGAACTGTAAGGCTGCCAGGGTGCATTACTTGGATAGGAATTTAAAAACGCCCAATAAACTTCCTTTAAATCAACCACAATTAGATCCCACACAGATAATAGCAAAAGGAATTGAGAATGGCTTCAAAATTGAAAATTTGCAAGCAGGAAATGAGCGACAAATGACCCGCCATGGCATCTTCTTCACTTTACTTGTCGCTTGGAATTATGGGTAGGTAATATTCGCTGTATTGTTTACAATATTACTAATGGTACAGAATAAAAATTATGATATTACCGTCCTTGACAACTGGATACAGAGCAAGATTGTTACTTATATCAAGTGAAATACTACCTGCCAAGGGAGACACAATGAAGCAAATGTTGGATTATTAACCTATTTCCGTGTGTATTTTTACGTTCTTTTCAAAAGCTCCGCCCCGCCATTTTCATCGTCACAAACTGGCTGGGTGAAGCACCTTGGCTGCATAAACATGCGCCGGAAATCTAACATTCATTCAACATCCCGAACTGTAACGAATCCTTACATGTTCACTTAGTATGTATTAATGGATTGTCATAATACCAATTAAATCGTCTATTGATTAATAATTATCCTTTAGTGAAGGGACTATATATCTGGGTGGTTTGCCTCAGTTGTTGGGAGTTAAATGGCATTCGGGTCTTTCCGACGACTCCTGCGAAAATCAGCGAACCATGACGTCACCATGCATCGTGCACTCCAAGTTATTTTTGTCAATTTTTGTAAATGGATTTAGTAAATACATTCTATGGAGCACTAGTCGTTTCTTACTTGCACAATAATTGTTTTTGCATTTTTAGTTTCTGATACCTGTAGTATTATTTTTCTGGGCATTTCTGTTCATATACTCGGTCAGATACGAATTGCTGGCGGACGATAGTGTGGCGTAAGTGTGGAATCCTCCAACACAACAACAACACATGGAGGAAAGCGACCCATCAATATTGTGGTTTGTATTTGTCCAAAAACTGTTTGTATAGGCAATAATCATGCTTGTATATAGTTGGAAATATGATAGTTAAGTTCAATACTCTTCTATGGGCGTGAATAAATCTGTCAGAACAGGTCAGACCTCTATGCAACGCATGTTTACCTTGTAGCCGGTCATAACTCAAGGACCATGTGCTCCATTCTTATGTAAAACGGGGGAGTATACTGTATAAACACACATGTAGATTAACCCCCCAAAATATTCGTCGTGTATACTCGTGTAATATGGTTCTATGTCTGCTGTATTCGGTAATCAAGGGTTAAATTTACCAACTGAATATTCAACTCAGCTGTAAAAGAAGTACTTGCAGAAAATGGCAGTGGAACATTTACATCCTGTGCTCATTTCCTGTTCGTAAATTTTCAATTTTGAAGCCATTCTCAATTCCTTTCCCAATTATCCGTGTAGGATCTTCTTGTGATTGATTTAAAGGAAGTTTATTGGGCGTTTTTAAATTTCTATCCAAGTAATGCACCCAGGCATCCTTACAGTTCAATGCAGTAAGTTGCAAGAGTGATTTCTTGGTGAAATAGGAATATATTTGATTTCTAATTGCATTGGAATAACCACAACAATCTGAACCAATGTATGCGAAATTTTCATCCAAATCCTTGTAGCCATTTTGGAGATATTTGGCAAACACTGCCTATGACTATCATTTCGATCAGTAATTTTCAATCTTCTTAGGTTTGCCCTTAACGCGCGAAGTTGCTATTTTGTTCTCGAAAGGGTCGAGATTCTCGTAATGTTTGAAATAAGCATATTCAATTTGAACGGTCATTCTAAGAATTTGATCACACTGCATTCAAAGCCTGATTATGTTAATAACATAACAGGCAGGACAAGCAATCTTGATCAGACAAATCCAAATTCATAATAGAGATGTTCAAGAACCGCTAGTTTCTGTAGACCTAGACCCAGGTGCCTGTTCACTCAGGCTGATGCTGAGATCTCAGCATCAGCCTGAGTGAACAGGCACCTGGGTCTATGTAGACCCGTCCTGCGTTTCGTTCCCCCATGAAGCTAAACTGGTCAGTTTGTTACAAACAAAGGGCCTATTATAAAGGTCAGATCATACAGAATCGAATTCTATATGATGAAAGCTTCGACAAATCTGGCAATCTGTCTGATGTTAACCATTAACCCTCGTCTGACTGAAAGAGGATACTAGTATACGGATGTCGGTCAATATCATTTAACTCTGCACATTTCACGTATGCAGTTACTTTTCGCCTACCGTCAATCGCTTTAAAAAATCTTAATACAGCAACAGAATTATGCATGAAGTCGACAAAGTATGCTTTAGACGCGCCCTTCTCGGAAACATTGCATCTGTATTATTATGATTTCACTTCAGGCAGGACTGCATTATACCATATTGATGAGAGATGGATCCGACAACAATGAAACTGGAGCCTGTTGACGAACTTGTGGACACATTCTCTGTAACACAGGATCACCTCAAGCATGAGCTCCAGCCTTCCGAGAATTGGTCTGACGAAGACACCCTGACGTTCCAGCCTGAATTAAATAACCATTCACAGATAACGGTACAGATACTCATGGATGCAACTTCAGTTGGGCAAGCACCTGCCTTAATAATAATAATAATAATAATAATACTTTATTTAACGAGGAAGGACATTTGGCGAACCAATCTTACATGAGTTCCTCAAACAACAACAGGAAAGCACCAGAAAGTGCAAAGCACAAATATATCTACAATAATAACACAATTAATAAAGAAGCACAGACTGCTGAAGCTACAGAATAAGGAGCAGACAACTCCCAAGTCCCTAAATATTTGCTACGGTACAGGCCAATTATAATTACGTAGCCGTTTTGAGGTACGAACACATATTCTTTTTAAAGGATTTAACGTCGCAGGAGGCCTTCACTGCTGGCAGTAAGGAGTTCCATAATATAGGACCTGAATATATTAGCGAACGTTTGAATTTTTCTGTAGATGGCCTTGGTATAAACAGATTATTGTTTCCTGTGGAACGAAGAGACCTAGAATAAATATCCTCAGTGGATTTGAAATTGGTATATAAGTAGGCAGGGACAAGTTTGTTAACCACTTTATACATCAAGATTGCCTTTTGTAGTTTTAGCCGATCATGGATATTTAGCCAACCCAACTGAATGAAGAGATCTGCACTTGGAGTGTCACAGGAAACATCAAGAATGATACGTGCTGCACGTTTTTGTAGGAGTAAGACACGATTTAGATTTTCTTTCGTAGCATTTCCCCACACAGTTAAGCAGTAATCCATGAGTGGCTGGATATAAGCATTGAAAAACAGTACTCTTGTTTCCCTGGGCAAGTGCTTCTTAATTCTATTGAGCAGAGATAATTTTGAAGCTATGCGAGAACACACAGAATCAATCTGCTTACCCCATGATAAATTTTCGTCAATAAACACTCCTAAAAGTTTATGATTTTCAACCTTAGAAACCTGAAAACCATCAACATCGAGGTGAAGGTCTGTATTTACAGCATCGAGAGAAAGAAGTCGCTGTTTAGTCCCTAGTGTCATGTATTTAGTTTTGGATGTGTTTATGATCATTTTATTTTGTTTACACCAAAGCTGGATTAGGCCTAAGTCTTCAGCTAGGACCTTCTCAATTAAGAGTAGGCTTGATGCAGAAGTGTGGATAGTACTATCATCAGCAAAGAGTTGCAAGTTAGAGGCCTTAACATGTAATGGAAGATCATTGATGAAAATAAGGAATAAGAGTGGACCTAGGATGGATCCTTGTGGAACACCAAATTGTATATCACGTAGTCTGGAAGAAGTCTTCCCAAGAGAAACTTTCTGTTGACGGTGGCCCAAATAGGAACCGAACCAAGACAATGCAGAATCATCAAAGTGATAGAGTGATAATTTCTGGAGGAGGATATCATGGTCCACCATGTCAAAAGCTTTTTTAAGATCAATATAGACAGAAGCTGTAACATTGCCTTCATCTAGCTGATAGAGCCATTCATCTGTTATTTGGGTTGGTGTAGTTTGACACGAATGTTTAGGCCGAAAACCCGACTGGGACGGATGAAGAAGATTATTGCCATCAAGGAAATCTTTCAATTGATTTGAGATGTGCCGCTCAAAGATTTTGGATAGGGTCGATAGAATGGAGATTGGCCTATAATTGTCAGGAGATGTTTTACTGCCAGCTTTATGAACTGGCATTATTCTCGCTTTTTTGAATTCCTGTGGAAATA
>JAVTVY010005048.1:0-39896 GCA_036873755.1 Hanleya hanleyi | reverse complement strand
AGTGCCCTTTTCAATGTGTTCAGTGCTCGAAATCGCCCAGGTCAGTTCAGGTCAGATATATACGGTATTTAACTTCATCTTTCCAAATAAGCATTTATTATAAAGATAAAGGTGCCAAAATTAGCACTTTCGGCACAATTGTCCTTTCTTGGAATAGGATATCATATTTACCATATTCACACCAGTTCTCAATATTCAAAAATGTTGTAGAGATAAGCAAGAGAAGAAGTGTACGAACTACATATTTAAGCTGGGAATCGCGCGTCAATCCACCGGTGGGTGCGCCAGGGCAAATTAAATCCGAGAGGTTTCCCCATTAAACGTGTTTATTTTTCGAACAGAGAAGGAAGCGTTAATGTTTAACTGGAGAAATTAAATCCCCTTTCTTTTCATACCATCCTCGCGAGCCAGTGTATGGGTCGATCCTATAGGGAGGATTTAGGATTTACCTGGACTTTTGAAGATGATTCATACTAGCTGTTACTCCCAATCTTCACAAGTCCAGGTAAATCCTAAATCCTCGCAGAGGGTTCACCTGGACTTTTTTGGTGATTCGAATGAGTTCTTGAGTCGATGCCTCTATTATACAATCTCGTACATTTCATCGCCCCCGCTTGTTTTGAATTAGCATGTCGGTATCTCCAGCCTGCGGTTTTTGCTTTGACTTCCGATGTCGATTTCCCACTTGACATCAAAGCAGTTCGACCCGGGATGAAATTGAAACCTGTCACATCTGATACCTCGCAGCGGATTGACCTAATCAACCAGCTTAGCGCGTTTACTGATGGGTTGATTCAGGGGAAATCCCTTCATCTATTTATATCCAGAACTTGTATGGGTAACTAACCAAGCCAGTGTATCGATCCCAATAGACCGATCGATACACTGGCTCGTGAGGATGGTTACTCCCATGAAGACAACCATGGATTTATTTACTGTATGATAAATACTCTGGATAGGGGGGGAAATACCAGTTGAAAACAATCCAGTTATCACTGAATAAAAGTTTTTCTTATACTGTAGACATAGGAAGGAGAGGGAAAGTTCAAATTACATATGTACGCCGGGAGTACGAAATGTGGAGTAAATACTAGTATCGTATGGAGATGCATCATCCGTAGTTCTGGTTCGTCTGACAAAGCCGGGCCTGTATTATGGTGGGTGGTGGACATGTTGTTGACTAAAATTATAATCATGGCCTACGGTCCAATATCACCTTGGGTATTTCCATATTCGCAGCTATTTACTGAGCTTTCTCCATGCTGTCTGCCTGGCTATTTCTGAGAAATAACAGTCCGTTTAATTGACCCAGAATTCGGAAACACTAGAAAGGAAGGTCCAGTGCATTAAGTTATGGTTAATGAACAGGCTATATAAACCGTGTTACATATCGATTATTCCTGTATGACTCGAAAAGGTATCACTGAGAAACAACCATTTCTTTCCCATGCTGTAAAACGTGATAACCGTAATGTTTAACCCTACCAACGCCTGGGGATCCATATGCCTACCCCCTACCAAACTTTCTACTCTATCTCCGGAACACCGGAAAAACTTGAGGGCTGACACTCCGGGACTTGTAGTTTATCATATTGAGGTCATTTTCAACCTATTTGCATACACCCCCCCCACCGCGTAAACGTAAACTGACGACCATAAAAAAAATGCTGTTTTCGACATTTTCCTACAAAAGTCCAGCTTCTCTTCGAGGAAATGCCCACATAATAAACAAAGATTTAAATTGACAAAGCGGGTAGAGTACTTTGTATGGTACATGTACTTTCCTAAAATAGCTGAGTTTCACTTTTGGTATAGCACTGAGCAGGTAAAGTTTTTCTAATGCAATACTCGTCATATTACCTACTCAGTGCTACACCTAAAAAGTGAAACCCAGCTATTATTAGAGAGTACATGTACCATGCAAAATACTCTACTGACTTTGTCAATATTTGTCTTTTTAAATCTTCCTTCATTGTGTGGGCATATTTTATTTTTATATAGGCGTATGTCTTCAGACTCACCCTATTTTAGACCGGATCCCGGGGTGGGAGAATGGCCACGCCCATATATTGTTTTCCTATGTTATGTATTATCGACATGCACGATAGACCACATCAAACCAGTACAGAACCTGGTGGTATACATGTATCCAGAGGCTGTATTTAGTACGCCAACTGCAAGCATCAAATCCTAAATTCAGCGGATTGCCGTCGTTCAAAATGTGTTGTCACGTAACTCGCTAACAACGTCAAGTAGAGAGATACAATTTATACGTCATTGTAAAGGTCTTACTCGAGAGAATGACAGAACTATTTTTTTACCTGGTCTCAGAGGGTGAAGCTGGCCATACCCAAATTGTGTTTTCCTATTTGTTATAAGTATATACAATAGACGATATAAAATTATATAGACGATATAAGACGTATGTATAATAACATGCATCAGATCCTGCATTCAACAGATAGCCGTCGTCAACATTTAGGTTTCCAATTGAATTGCCGTAAACCATATGAAAGCTGGCTAATTCTTCTATGGGACTAATATTTGAGGCTCATATAAATTACCGTAAAATATTTAAGAATATGTTGTATGGGGCTGGAAAAATATTTCCGGTAAAAAGATAGTACCAAGATAATACAAACGTCCGAATCATTGCTGAGTTAATCATATATAATTCACACTTGTTGGGCAAGATGGCAATTACAGTGAAATAGTCTATTTCACTGTAATTGCCATCTTGCCCAACACGTGGGAAATTAGTATCGTAAAGTGTTTATCTAGAACGAGTTTGCAGACAGACCTTAAACTACCAAAGTATTACCAAGTGTATGAACAATGCATATCATCTTTCTCTTATATATTTTCATCTGTAAAGCATGTATGTGTTGTTGTTGTTGTGGTTGATGTTGTTTTTGTTGTTGTTGTTGTTGTTGTTAAAAATAGTGTCACCAGATGTTATGGATTTTGAAACAGAAGACAAATGATTTCACACCGCATTTTGATATCACTGGGCGTACAATCACGATTCATATCTCATCGGACAGCTCTCGCAAATGGGAGTGTCATAAAGGCTTCTGATGCTGCGCAAGTCCAGGTGATCTCTAAATCTTCGTAACCTATCGATTGATACACTGGATCGCGAGGATGGGACAAAGACAGTGAAAACCATTACAGAGATGTAAATGTATTTCCACACGTAAAGTCTGTGCAGTCATTAAACTTATCGTGGATGAGGCACACAGCTTTCCAGGGTAAAAACAAAAAACAAAAACAAAAAAACATGACCATAAATAAACTGTTTCACACTGTCACCACACATGTTCAATTTTGGGGGGCAATATCTTACAGGACTTTTTAAAAATACGAAAAAATACGATGTCCTATATGAGTATGACAGAACATTTACAAAAAGATACCCATAACACAACAGCACGATAGGATTAATGAACCTCTATTTTATCATTCTAACTTTCTCAATAGAAACATATTCATTTAGAATTGGTACGACAATAACTTGCACTGTGTGAGAGATATTAATGAAAATGGAGTATTAAAGGCTTTTGAAGAGATAACAAATACTCATCATATCAGGGGAACATTCCTCGACTATACAATAGAGTTTATCGAATGAATGGCTGGACACATAGCGGAATACAGCTCAGAAATATTATTACAAAAAATATAAAAGAATTAAAATACTCGCCAAACTTCACTGCTCAATTAAGGTTACTGGCACAGGAAGGGAAGGGTACCGTAGTAGACATTTTTTATGACGTATTAAACAACAGAATAAATATAAAATGTAACGGCTCAAGAAAAGTGGGATTTTTTTAGCTATTCCAAACTGACGGACTACCAGTATCGCTTTCTGTACAGAATTATAGCAACAAAATCATATCTTCATAAAATAGGTATTATGGATAGTGGCTTGTATGCCTATTGTAAATTGGAACGAGAGACAATGGAACATCTTTTTCCAGTGCAGTCTCGTCAAACCTCTGTGGTCTGACGAATGCATGGCTTGACGAAGAACCTGGATTAAATGAAGGAATTACAAAGGAAAATAATTTACTCTGATGGAACAAACATAAATGTGCAATAAATACTCTGATGATTCTAACAAAGATGTTTATTCTTAAAACTGAATCTCTTGGTAGCAGTACCCAACCGCATATCAAGCTCTTCAAAAAACATTTCGCGAACATAAAGTTGAAATCTACACAGTCAAAAAAAGATTTCTTAAATTTTCTTGAATAAGAAAAACACTGCATTGACTTTACAACAGGGTAAATCAGTATAGATGATAAAGCAAGAATATTTGCATGAAACGGATTGGTTCAAAGAACTCTTCACTTGATTATAAATAATAAAGGTTTGCTTATTTTTCCAAATTCAGCAGATTTTTAGCCCACCATCACCAGATGGTGGGCTGTTCAAATCGCTTTTCGTCCGTGGTCCGTCGTCCGTCCGTCAGTCCGTCCGTCCGTAAACAATTCTTGTTATCGCGATTTCTCAGGAACTACTTCATGGATCTTTCTCAAATTTGGTACACGGGTTCCCCTTGGGGTCTAGTTGTGCAGGATACCTTTTTTGGTCCGATTCGAAAATCCAATATGGCCACCAGGCAGCCATCTTGGATTTCCCCATGAAACCTTGTTATCGCGATTTCTCAGGAACTACTGCATGGATCTTTCTCAAATTTGGTACACAGGTTTCCCTTGGGGTCTAGTTCTGCAAGATACCTTTTCCATCCCGATTCGAAAATCCAATATGGCCACCAGGCAGCCATCTTGGATTTCCCCATGAAACCTTGTTATCGCGATTTCTCAGGAACTACTGCATGGATCTTTCTCAAATTTGGTACACAGGTTCCCCTTGGGGTGTAGTCGTGCAAGATACCTTTTCTGGTCCGATTCCAAAGTCCAATATGGCCACCAGGCAGCCATCTTGGATTTCCCCATGAAACTTTGTTATCACGATTTCTCAGGAACTACTGCATGGATCTTTCTCAAATTTGGTACACAGGTTCCCTTTGGGATCTAGTTGTGCAAGATACCTTTTTTGGTCCGATTCGAAAATCCAATATGGCCACCGGGCAGCCATCTTGGATTTCCCCATGAAATCTTGTTATCGCGATTTCTCAGGAACTACTGCATGGATCTTTCTCAAATTTGGTAGACAGGTTCCCCTTGGGCTCTAGTTGTGCAAGATACCTTTTCTGGTCCGATTCGGAAATCCAATATGGCCACCAGGCAGCCATCTTGGATTTCCCCATGAAACTTTGTTATCGTCATTTCTCAGGAACTACTGCATGGATCTTTCTAACATTTGATACACAGGTTCCCCTTAGGGTCTAGTTGTGCAAGATACCTTTTTCGGTCCGAATCGAAATCCAATATGGCCACAAAGGCAGCCATCTTGGATTTCTCCATGAAACCTTGTTATCGCGATTTCTCAGGAACTACTGCATGGTTCTTTCTCAAATGTGGTACACAGTTTCCCCTTGGGGTCTAGTTGTGCAAGATACCTATTTTGGTCCTATTCGAAAATCCAATATGGCCACCGGGCAGCCATCTTGGATTTCCCCATGAAATCTTGTCATCGCGATTTCTCATGAACTACTGCATGGATCTTTCTCAAATTTGGTACACAGGTTCCCCTTGGGGTCTAGTTGTGCAAGATACCTTTTCTGGTCAGATTCGAAAATCCAATATGGCCACCAGGCAGCCATCTTGGATTCCCCCATGAAACATTGTTATCGTCATTTCTCAGGAACTACTGCATGGATCTTTCTCAAATTTGGCACACAGTTTCCCCTTGGGGTCTAGTTGTGCAAGATACTTTTTTTGGTCCTATTCGAAAATCCAATATGGCCACCAGGCAGCCATTTTGGATTTCCCCATGAAAATTTATCGTCATTTCTCAGGAAGTACTGCCTGGATCTTTCTCAAATTTGATACACAGGTTCCCCTTGTGGTCCAGTTGTGCAAGATACCTTTTCTGGTCCGATTCGAAAATCCAATATGGCCAACCGGTGGCCATCTTGGATTTTCCCATGCAACTTTGTTATTGTGATTTCTCAGGAGCTACTGCATGGATCTTTGTTAAATTTGATACACAGGTTCTCCTTGTCGTCTAGTTGTGCAAGATACCTTTTTCGGTCCGAATCGAAAATCCAATATGGCCACAAGGCGACCATCTTGAATTTCCCCTTGAAACATTGTTATCGTGAATTCTCAGGAAACATTTCATGGATCTTTCTGAAATTTGATACACAGGTCTCACATGGGGTCTAGCAGTGCAAGATACCTTTTTTAGTCCGATTCGAAAATCCAAGTTATGCTTCAAATTAATACGGTATTCTCGAGTTGTGACGTTGCATCACAAGAGTCGGCGGATCAAACGGTAGGGCATATTCTATATATTGACTATCATGACTATAGAGAATATCCATACCTTCACTTTCCATATCAAGGAGTTCAAATAATTCGGAATTAAAATGTATTTCTTCAAATTTTAAATCAGTTTTCTTTAGTCCATGCAGTGTCAAGTGAACTGCTCCACCCTTTCGTCTGCCGGCGGGTCGGCTACATGAAGAGACGTCACTCTTGTGACTCAACGTCACAACTCGACAACTGTAGACTACTGCATGTTTCGATCCAAGGGAGATAATCAGGATTCAGGCACTTTTGAAGTTTCAACATTACTGTGCGGACCGGATCCCTTGTACCATCTTACTATTTTCGAGCATGATATCTTAAAAGAGATATCTCAAACTAGCCCAGTAAACAGAACAGAATTAGCATTCGTTCCTAATTATGAAATCTTAAGTATGTTTCATAGCTCATGCCAAAGTGTCAAAGAGATTGGTCATCGCTTTCAGTACCCAATGATGACACGTGCAAAAAAAATAAATAAGAAAAAAATACTACAAAACAAAGGCGAAGGATCCTCCGTACATGTACATTCACTTTCAGACTAACTTTGCTCATTTCTCTTGTATTAACAACTGACATAAGTACAGTTTCTAGAAATCTTGAAACTCCTGAAAATTAGATTATATCTTCGTGTTTTCCAGTGTCCCTTTTCCGATCTTTTTCGCTCAGATTCGAAATTCTGTAAACAAAATTACAAATCAATCGTTTGTTCTTAGTAACAATGGACAAAAAGATCCTCTGGTCATTAGCTTACAATTATCGGACAATGGTGGGCGCCAAGATCCTTCAGGATCTCTCGTTTTTTTAATAGGCTGAGGGGTCTTGTCGTCGGCATGTACGTCAGGTCGTCCGGTCGTATGGTCCTACGGTCGTACGGTCGTCCGGTCGTCAACAATTCTTGTGACCGGCCTAGAAGCCACACCGTTGCGTCTAGAGACTTCAAATTTGGTATACAGGATTGTTGGGTGGTCGGCCACAAGCCTATCGAATTTGGGTAATTTGTGATGATTTTGTGGTTTCCATGGCAAAGTTGGGGAAGCTTCATCAACAATTCTTGTGACCGGTCTAGAAGCCAAACCGTTGCTTCCCGAGACTTCAAATTTGGTGTACTGGATTGTTGGGTGGTCAGTCACAAGCCTATCGAATTTGGGTAATTTGTGATGAATTTTGTGGTTTCCATGGCAACGTCATGGAAGCTTCATCAACAATTCTTGTACCGGTCTAGAAGCCAAACCGTTCAAATTTGGTATGCAGGATTGTTGGGTGGTCAACCACAGGCCTATTAAATCTGGACCCGATTGGTTAGAAACTTTGGCGGCCATCTTTAATTTATGCGAAACCTTCACAGCTTTCTTGTTACCAAGGTATCTTTAGAACCACTTACCCTAGGCACATCAAACTTGCCGTGCACATCCATATGCTCGTGACCCAGAACCCTATTGAATCTGGACCCGATTGGGTGGGAACTTTGGCAGCCATCTTTAATTTATGCGAAACCAAGAATCTTGTGTATCTTTAATTTATGCAAAATTTTTAACGATGTATATCTGATAGCATTTTAGTGCTTCATATGAAACTATAAATCATCGATACATCAAGAAACTTACAATTAATGACAACCAATTTCTCTGATTAGATGGAAAACTTGATTGCCATCTTTAATTTATGCAAAATCTATACCTCTGGTGCTGTTCAAGTGTTTGATGCAAGACTTTGTATACATCATCAATACATCAAGAGATTAAAAAATGAATGACTAAACCGTTTTCTCTGATTGGATGGAAACCTTGTCAGCCGTTTTCAATTCATGTAAAATCATTGATGATCTATATATCCTTTGATACTGTTCAAGTGTTCAGTATGATGCTTGGTATACGTCATAGATATATCAAGAGACAAGTAATGACTGCCGGTATCTCTGATTGAACAGAAAACTTTGCAGCCATTTCTGATTGCAAGTTTTTTGATAATCTGTATATTTGTTACTTGACTTTTTTGATGTTCCTGATGTTTTCAAAGTAGTATGGTTCAAATTTAATAGATTGTGAATGGCTGGCACCCAGAGTCGAGGGTCTTAGATGCGCAGCTCCGTATTCCTATCGAAAACTCTGTATTACTTGGCTCCCACTGAAAATCGGAAGACTTTTATTATTGTTCAGATTATTATTATTAGGGTTCAAAGCAAGAATGGCTTGAAGCCTTTTGTTTTTGTTCAGAATATTTTTGTTCTTCCACCATATTTTTCACACGTGATACGTCAAATTATTTATTATAGTTCTCCAATTCATCCAACATCCCACACTGAATTTATCACATTTTAATCTTTTACAAGCCACTGTTAAAGCATCTTCTGCATTCAACCAAATCTTTCAGGCTTTTACATGTGCATTTTCCATTCATTGTGTACCAATATACACTGACTAAAACTGTCTGGCTGAGGGGTTGTTGCACCTTTTAGATGCTGCCTCATGTTATATTTCTATTCCAAGAAAACTTTTCTTGGAAGCCACGTTAGATAAATATTCTTAAAAGAAATTTTTCAAACAAGTCTTCTGTTGCTTTTTAATAATTAAGGTTTGCTTATTTTTTCAGATTTAACAGAAAATAACAATTATCATCCAAGAAAACTTTTCTTGGGAGCCATGCAAGATTAATATTCTTACAAGAGATTTTCTATAAAAATATCCTTATATTTTCTTAATTTGTAAGTCCTGCTCAAGAATCAATATCTTAACTGAGGAATTATTTTTCATACAGAGGAAATTATTTCTTGGACACGAGTTACGAACTAAGAAATATTTTTGTTCGAAAATCTCTTTTAAGAATATTTGTCGTACGTGGCTACCAAGAAAAGTTTTCTTGGAATAGAAATATAAAAAAAAAATCTGCTGAATTTGGAAAAATAAGGAAACCTTTATTATTAAAAAGCAACTGAAGAGTTCTTTGAACCAATCCTTTCCATGCAAATATTCTTGCTTTATCATCTATACTGATTTACCCTGTTATAAAGTCAATGCAGAGCTTTTCTTATTTAAGAATATTTAAGAAATCTTTTTTAACAGTGTATACATGCAATGTTGATAATTCAAACCAGATATGTTAGTCGAAATGGAAGAAATTCGAAGCTCTTTTTGAAACAGACCCATAGGATGGGCAATTGAGCCCTGTTCTCATGTGTATAATCTGCAGAAAGGCCTTAGTAAAGGTGGGCAGTTACTGATTACTTGGGTGAACAGCTTATACATACTATCAAAATAGTACGCATTTGGGTGTATGAGTTTGTGATTTTCGTTGATAACCAAAATCTGCAATAATAATAATGAACCTTTTTATTGTGTTTTTTTTTCTCTTTCTCTTCTCTTTGTTTTCTCGCCACTGTTTCTCTCCAGATAATCAACATTTGCTCTAGTTTCTTCCGCCAGTTCAAAAAATCAGATATGTATTCGACATATAACTTTATAGATTGATGTGAAGTTATCTTCTGTACATATAGGATATGTTAAGTTATTATACAAGTAGGTGCATTACAAGCTTGAATTTTGAGATTGAGACTTACTATTGATTTATAGTTATAGTTGTATATTAAGGTAATGAACTATGCGCACAGGCCCCTCGCCCTATGGCTGAGAAACGCCCAGTGATAATGTTCAGGGCTTAAAATATGACAGATACAATAATATTCTTGTAGATATGTCGTCTGGAGAAGAACCGTTCACTCATTACAAAATGGCGTCTGCTGTTCTACATTATCCCACGTCCATCCAGGAGCTTGCCTTCTCTCAATTTAGTATAACAGAACACTGGAGTTCACTAAAAATGGCTTTATATACTTACTGCATTTGTATAAATTGGTATCAACTGGTTATTTGTTAAATCCATATTTCAGGTACACGTTCCATTTCAATATATATCGGGTTTATACTGAATAACCTATTCGAATATAACTGAGTTAACTTCAGTCTGTTTATCGCAAGTGTGACTGCTTGGATATATAGCATTTCAGCTCGATGGGCACGACTGCATTTTCCTAGGCGGAGCACTGTGTGATGTGCCAAGGTAGTTTTCATAAGACCGGTATTAACTATAATGCAGGTAAATATGAAGAAACATGAGACATCGGGCTCGCAATTATGTTTCGTCAGACAGCATATCAGACCATATCAATGGGTCTATTCATCTGAAAGAATTGAGAATACTGCAGTTAGATTTTGCGACACTGAATGTTCTGTCGGGCAGATTAGGCCATAGCTAACCGTAGAAGCACAGGAGAATATTTTACTTGCACGGATGTTTTTCTCTTTTTCTTCACAGCCAAACAAAGAAAAACCAGATATTTTTCCTTTTCGTTGTCTAATAATTGACGCGCAGAAATCATGTAAGCAGTTACTACGGTAGTTAGTAAAATGTGGGTCACCATAGTTGTCTTTAGCCAGGAACCTCAAAGTTCGGAACCCCGTTTTCCTTTGTTCATATGGTTGAGCGACTCACTCAGCAGTTCCTTCTTATCAAATGCCCAGTTGTTTTGACATAAACCAGAGTAGTGGTAAAAGGGGAGTTGAAGGCAAATTGACCTATTTTAGTGGCGTTCACGTGATCGGAAGTGACCTTTGACCCTGCATCATTGCGGGAATGTCCAGTGATGTTCAGGAATGTCCGCACTGGGTGGACAGGCCTGTGGTGGACGTTTAGGGATCGACTTTGTCATCCTTGATCGTGGTGGAAGTCATATTGAAGCGCTCTTGAGGTCCGACTGGGGTGGTTTGCATTGGAAGTGCTGTCATTTTGCGCAGTCGTGGAATATTAGAAAAAAGCGTGTTTGGGTGGATGTTTCGGGGTCAGGATGAATTATCAGTAACATTTGAAGTGGCAGCTTTGGGTAGGAGAGCTCTAGCCGTGGTTAATGGGCCGTGTAGGATATCATTTTGAAGCGTTTATCGGGTAGAGTCAGATCGGGGGTGATACACGCAAGCGCACTGGGGAGTGGTGAAGAAAGGGCAGTTTCCGACGTGCCTGTAAAACATGAAAAATCTCCTGCTCCAAGTCCTGATTTGGTTAAAATCTGTATGGCTACCTTGCACATGAGGCTGAGAATAACCCTATTTATTTTGAGGTCTAAAGGTCAGACAAAGGCCACCTTGAACAGAAAATGTGGAAAATTGTGTTGTTACTGGCATAGCTCCAGCAAGGAGATGTGGATAATGATCAAATTCAAAGTATACATCAAACTCGTTGCAAGCAACTGATTTTGATTGATTATATCGATTCGGGTGAGGTCAATAGGTAAAACCAATTCACAAGCTCCAAGTCATGCTATTGGTTAGGTCAGAATGGAAGACCACCCAAAGACTCCATATGGGGATGAACGGTCATAGCAAGTCTGTTGGAAAAAATCAATTGCTCATAGGCAAACATTTATCTGGCTCAGCCCATGGCTGGGACAACTTTAGTATCCAGATTATAGACATAGTCTACCCATCTACCAATGAGTTGCCCCCATTGGATTTGATAAAAAAAAAAAAAACGAAAGGGGAACGGTTCTGGATACTGGATCTTGGGTCAGTGTCTCCGTATGGTTTAAACGATAATGTCAAAAAGTTTTTAAACTAATGGCCAGACATATATAACAATCTGTGTCTTTGGGATATAGTGTACCACCCACAATCACTAAAGTTTGTCAAGATATAGCGTATTGTCGATTGTATCGTTCAGTGACCATATTGAAACATCCCACGACCGGCTTTTCTTGAAACTCCTACTTGGATAAGAACTGGACACTATTAATTTACCACGAATCCGGAATGATTCATAGGAACGCGGCACTGTACCAAACTATTTTGTGTTCACATAACCGCCTTGCGTTTCATATAAACATACTAAATATATAGCCGCCAAAGTATTCAATAAATCTGATGTTGTCAAGGAGTTTAACTGAAACTTATACACGTCTGGAGACTGTAGTTGTGATTGGGAATCGTCGAACTTTATCTATACATCATTAAAGCATGTTGTGACTGGTAACCTTGATATAATGAGTGACGAAGACCTAAAACCCTCTTGATGAATGAACCTAAATATAGAGAGTCGAGAAAAAAAAACCCTGGATCCCGACCAGAAGATAGTCCTGACTGCACTGGAAGAGTATGTTATTGAGTGGTCTAAGCGAGAAAAAGCTGAACCTACAGTACTCGCTGACAGGCTGGACCTCACCAAGAAAAAGTTCGTTGAAACAATCAGCCATGCATATTGACAGTAGTATCCTTCCCCAGGCAAAACAAGAACTGAAAACCACAGTTCGCTAGAAGTTCTACCAGATCTTCAGAGTAATTTGTCATAGTCCCAGCAGACAAAGCTCCAAATAATATAATATTTATATGTAAATATTACTATTGTCAGGTGCAGGTATTTGTCTTCCAAGCACTCATAACGATATACCGAAAGTGTACTAGACTCCCAAAATGCATAAATCACCATACATAGCTGGATTCCAAGCCCGTTCCTTCTCATTCACCAAACGCTATACAGACGATTTTCTTGCTGTGGATAATCTCTATATCAATGACGCAGTGAAGGATATATATCTACCTTCACCGGATTTGAAGAAAACTACAGTTGGCCCTAACGGCACATCTTATTCAGACCTATATCTCTATAGATTGAAGCGGACCTTCTCTCTGGTCAACTTTACGACAAAAGAGATGATTAAAATTTCGACATCGTAAACTGTTTCTACCTGGACATTAATATACTAGGGGGACCTGCAATCAGAATACATATCTCGCCTAGTAGCATTTACTATAGTTCCGGTGTTAAATGTGAACATTTTAATCAACTTTACGGAACATTATTGCAGAAAATGTCGGGCGGGGCTACATCATCAAGCCCCTTCACTCGAGGTTTCTCAGGTACGACGATACATATCGCATGCTGATAGCAAGGTACGGGCATGGCGTACGGGATCTGTGTCGTTGGGTTTCGAGGCTCGTGTCTGATATGCACAGTCACAATCAAAGCGTGACTGAGATACATCATACTCTAGATAACGACTTTAAAGTGAAAATCATAAGGATTAAGAATACCGATCAGAGATACGGATTGATATTTTGGGAAACATGATGTCTTCCTGACATCATTGAAAACCGCTTCTTTCTTTCGGGAAGCTAGCACAGTTGCTTGGCCTGTGTGATATTGGATGGTAAATGTCTACGGAAATTTTCATTAAATCATGAAAAATGATACAATTTGAATCTGCCTGTGTATTATCATTTACCAATTACTCGGCTTTAATTATGCTTTAGTTGTAATTTGTGAAATTTCTTGGGAACACTTATAAATAGTAGTTTGGTATCCATTTGGGCCACTATCAACACTGAATCAAGCCAATGTTTACTTGCTATATCTCCTGAATAAATGTATGAAACTTCATGATGTATTAGGTACACTGAATTGTATTACATCAACATTTTCTATGAAAATGATGAACTATATGAGAACAATACAGCATTCTCTTTGGGATTTGCACAAAAGCCCCAGCGAACGGAAAACTATGGACACAAGCTCCAATGGACAAAAGCCCCATCCAACATTTTGTTTAAGGCCAGGGCAATAAGATCACAACTTTACCAATTTAACAATGTATACCCCCGTACATAGTAGGGGGGTATACTGGATTCCGATTGTCCATCCGTCCGTCCGTCTGCGTGTCCATCGTGTGCATCCATCTGTCCTGGCAATAACTTGTGAACCGTCCAGCGGAGATACCATGCCATGAGGTGTCGTCTGGGATTGCATTTCGACCACATTCACCAATAGGTGGCCCCACCTGGTGGTAAAACCCTGTATGCATTTCCGTGCAATAACTTGAGAACCTTTCATCAGATTATTTTCAAATTTTGTATGTATCTATATAATAATGTTGCTTGGGCTGGACTGTTAAGGGGATGGGGTGTGGGGGAGGGTGGGGGTTGTAGCCCCTCTGGTGCCTCATGTCATAATATGACATAATCGTGACGTCAGTTTTGGCGTGGTTCTTCTTTTCATCTAGAATTTGACCCATAGATAAAGTATACTATGTTATAGCTTCTCATCTGCTAAGATTACAATAATATTTCTCGAAGGAATCAGCCACCCCATGCTTGATAAAAGAGCTGGGACGACCCAAGGTGACCCTAAATGATCTCAGAATGGTCTGGCATGATGAAATATTTAAGTTTAACGTATATTTGAGCATTGTGCATGTCTATCTAGATTTAACAAACGAGTTCCAAATTCGGCTCCTTTATGAAAGATGAAGCAAACAAGGGTGTTATGTAGAAAAAAATGTCTGTCACCCGTCTACATGACCAGATATCATTTAGAGAAAAAATATCATTTGTATGTAACTGTACGGTTACGCCAACGATTCGGTGTTGACTGGTTGACTAAATGGAGATAACCGATTGAAGAAGATTAAAAGAAACGAGAGAGATAATGGTATAGAAAGATTCAAAGGGAAATGATGTATAAATTGTAGTGTTATCTCCATAGCATCCATCCATAATATTGATAGATGTTAGACACCACAGAGGGTTCACGGCATACACTGATTGGTAAAATGAAGGAGGTTGTGAAGAAATCACCTGCTCCAGTATATCACACACATTCGATATACAGTCAAGGTGGTTCTCTTTATTATATACGCCTATCCCTGATGATGAATTGCGTTCGAGTTTTAACATATTCTGATGCAAACCACAGGTATGATTACCAGTTCATATCCAGCAGTGGGGAGCAAAAGAAGTGCGATAGAGGACGTACAGTGTCTATCTGGCGATAGGGACAGCATACTTCATCCCAAGCGTCTCAGGTAAAAAACAACAACAACAATGGTATAACTGAGTAAATGATTCCGATATAAATTTTGAATTTGATATATGTTTTTCAGTCGATGAGCAATGGCCAGCCAAGAATCTGTCAAACCCCCAACCGTCTTTCATCCATCGAGCCCAAGGTAATATACATTCTGGGTACAAATGTGTGCGAGGAAAGTAATTTAATAGTAATAATATTCATGGTAACACATTGTTCTACCTGGCGATATTTATCTGAGTTCTCTGAATCGGTGTATTTGAGAAATATCGCTCGAAAAGAAAGAAATAGCACGATTTCTCCTCCTCCTATGATACCGGTCATACAATTTGAAACTTGGACATAAATTAGCCCCCACCTCATCACCTCACACTGGTAGAAATACATTGGTCGATGGATATATGACAAGTTGGTCGGAAAATCATGGTCGATATGGCAACCAAAAACTGCTACCATAGTACAATAAGTAACCATATTATTTTTGGTCGGACCAAATTTTTGACCAACGTTTTTTGGTCGCACTTCCCGACCATAGCTTTTATGGTCACTCTTGGCCTGATTTCTCAGCAGCGACAAAGAACATATTGGCCAAATAAGATAGTTCGACCAATATATTCTTGGTCGCCTTTTTCGACAAAATTTTATGGTCAGCCTTGCGATTGGTTTCTCAGCTGCAACCAAGAAACTATTGGTCAAAGAAATAGTTCGACCAACATACTTATGGTCGCCTTTTCCGACCCCACGCGCAACCACGTGGCAATTATCTACTCGTATTGGTTAGACCATATTATCTCATATACATGTAGATTAGTAGCAAATTGAAACACAAACAGGTCCATATTTCTCTCAATTAACTTTTATTAATAAATCCCGGATGTTGATTGCCAATCATACGTTGATAGCTGTTGCAGATCAAATGTTTGCTATGGCAGCTTTCATCACCCACGTAGAGACGCCAAAAGATTTTTTTTTTGCTCTCTAGGCGCAAGATTTATTTTCTTCCTCATCCATTTAAATTGTCAGTTTCTGTATTGGTGTCACTAGGAAATTTTGTAGGACGAACTCCTGACAACTGTTTCTGATTGGCTGATCTTCCGTACTCGTGATAGACAGTAACAAGGTCCGAGTACAAACGGACACATGCGAATTACGAATGCATTGCTGACCTGAACATTACTGGTTTCCATTCCGTTTGCTTTCATTTCCGCAATGAAGGTCGACATTAAATAACAAGTAGAATACGTATACTCTGTAAAGCGCAAGCCAAAATTTGATAGTTGTTAGTGAAAAATTTCTTTGTAGTCCAGTCTCATTACATCCTCCTACTATACGTTCTGGTACCGTGTGTGAATGAAAAAGTATTGCAGACGGTTGCAACCTTCTGACGTACCGTATAGGAAATCTCATTCGATAATACTTATGCCCAACTGCTACAAATTGACAGAGAATAGGATGATTGACACCTAGTATGACGATGCATATAAGTATTGAAGGCAATTAGTCCTGAGCTTGTTAGTTGAGTTTTAAGTAAATGACCTATGAAGTACCTTGGCATTGACATCATGAAGGTAGAGCTATGTATAAGAGCTGTGCTAATCAGAGCGAGTTAGAAATCACTTATCTGCTTGAGTGGGCCAATCATAATTGTCCATAAATCTCTTTAAATATGATGTAATTTAAATCGATATATGTTTGTCATTCTTGTTTTGTCTGCTTTCAGCATCAATGGCTTTCACACGCAAAGCCGTAAGACCTGGTCGGGTGGTTCTGGCGGCGGGGAATCACTATCCTCCCTAAAGATCTCCTACGATCGCCATGTTCGGCCTCTCATGGACACCATTGACCTAATACGCTCCCTCGGTCTGGAGAGTAAACAGCTAACGCTGCCCAAAATCGCCGTTATCGGGGACCAAAGTGTGGGGAAAAGTTCCTGTCTGGAAGCTCTCTCAGGAGTTCAGCTACCCAGAGGCAATGGTTTGTTTATTTCCACATGATATTTGGCGACTATATCCTCATCGATACTGAATCTATTCCCGCTAATCTCTGTGAACTCATACTAATCATTATCCATATTAATCATACTTATTCCGTTGTCGTTTTTCCATATTACCACTCGGGTTGTCACAAAAATCTACAACTCCTAGGCGAATTCACATATTCATCAGGACTGGGGACATTGACATGCTTATTTTGCATGTAGTTCAGACATTTCAATTCCTCTTTTCGGTTCATCTGACGTGCGGTCCCATCTAAAAACTGAAGTTTTGTAAATAACACTTGTGTTGCAAGCTTAACTGGTACGTGTTAAATTGTCTAAATCAAGGTAAGTGGGCTACGGTCGCAATCCCACGGAAATACCATCTGATAGTCTAGCTATTAAACACTCGTGCAATATGTTCGTCAAAGCATTCTACGATATCTGGATAGGCCATTCATGACAATTCAGTATGTTCTATTTGACATTGATTAGAGTAGGTTATATGCAAATTGCCCATGATCAGCTCTTATCGCCATCTTCGCAACGCCAAGATTTCGTTTAGAGCCGAAGGAGAAACCTTGACCATCTTGCATAGCAGATCTCGTTCCACCCACTTTTAGTGTATATGAATATATTGTCACATGATAACGTGCCACGGTCGCGTAAAACAAGTGATCTGATTGGTTAATATACACAGAATGTTGCTTCGTATCTATGATAGAGATACCCCTGATTTAGCGTGGATGCTTATGACAGGCGCTGGTCTTTTCTATCGTCCGGCGAATCCAGACTTCTTTCGATTATCCTAGGAAAAAGCCATAATCTCGCGTGATGCCTTGTTTGGATATTGTTTCATCTTATTGTTTACTATATCAGACCGACGGCAGGTATGTTGAATCCACGTTCTTCAATCTGTGATTACAGATGGGCGTGATCAACGTGCCATCCGATTTCTTCAGATCCTGGTTTAGCTCTCGCGCGATTTAAGCCTACCTAGATTCGGTTCCAGTTATATATCCCTGCTTTTACATCTGGGTTTACTCAGATTGGTTAATATATGTGCTTGCAATGATTCTGGCTGAAATGGGCCATATGATATCAATATGCTGAACATCCTCCATAAGTATTCCTCTTATCATGCTCCATGAACACTCCACACACATGTATTATGTTAACTTCCGGGTAATTTGCTGCTTCACCAATCTGAGGGCATAAATATTTTAATTAGGAGGGTTATGCTAATACTCCAGACACCATTGTCTCTCAAATAGATAAACATCATTTGGTTCTCGCGTTATTATTTACTTGAATGATTTTTGTTTCTCGATCCCTCACCTGTGTATTGAAGGAATTGTCACTCGAGTTCCCTTGGAAATGAGATTGCGGACCCAGAGAGATGGTTCTGGATGGAAGTGCTGGATACGTTACGTCGACAAGGCGGGGAAGCCTGCAGATAAATCCGTGCTGTCACCTGCAGAAGTCGCAAATGAAGTCAGAGAAGGTAATAACTACTAGCACATGTACATGTATGTACACTATAGAACTGCTTAGACCACACTACACCGCAGATAGCGGTGAAACATTGTATCTACATCACCTGTAATACTAAAGAGAGGAAACTGCGTGAGTATACGGCGCTACAAAAGAAGACCTATTTTATCAAGGTCAATTTTCAGTTAATGTGATCTGAACTGAGATTGTAGTTAGGATTTCCAAATTCATCAATCTAATTAAAATAAATCCTATCTGCTCCCCATCTGGATATTGTCGCTTTGTAGGATCTAACAGGCTTGCAGTAACTCGCGTGTTAACCAATCCCGAGAACGCTTCATTGTGCTTTGAAGGGAACATTGATGACAAAGAATTTTTGGTTGGCTCAGCCGAATTAGTCGGCTCGTCTTTTCATGTTGCCGCGGTTCCGACATTGTGGCGCCATAATACGGGGTTAATATATGGACTGATCTTTGGTGTAAACATTGGGGTAAATAGACACAGTTAACCTATCTCCCCTCCCCGACTACAAATGGATGAGTCCAGATGCGACCATGATGTCATAATGCTATTAAATATCCATGGTATGGGCGCTCAGAACGCCAAATTCAATTGAAATACGTAAGATCCTATATAGCGACATGTACGATTGGGGAGCATTGATAGGATATTAATTTATTAAGATTGCAAATTCATATAACTGGTGATGGGCTTGAAGTACATATAATTTCATCGACCGACCTCGGCATATTGATTATTGAAGATTAATCATGACCTCTTTTGTTTTCCGTAGTCGAATGTGTACGAGGGTGTTGTTTAAAGCACATAAGGCTCTTGTTAGTTAATGAAATCATGTTCAATAAGCTAACGTAAAATGGCGCTAATAAGAGGACCTCCACCCATTTCACTCGCCAACTCTCTGTGAATATATGCAACAGGCATCATTGTGGTAAAGACAGAGCATGGACTTCGCTGAAATTATCCCGGACACAGTAGTGAAGAGTACCTACAACTGATTGTGTGGTATCATTGACTGACATTGGCATGGGGGAGTCAATTTTTCTGGTTTGTGCGTTTGTCTGTCTCTCTGTCCATTTGTCCACACGGCAAGCAGGCAAGGTGGGTTCGGCGTATTTCGAGATGTATCTCGTGAAGAGGGTTTGAATGCTGAGACTTTTGGACATAATACTATAATAATAATATACCTTGCGGTCGAGGGCGTGCTTTCTCTGAATATCTTGTTTTGTCTTTGATGAATAGCACAGCAGAAGATTACAGGAGATGACTCCGGCATAAGCGACAGTCTCATCACGCTGAACGTTGAGTCCCCGGATGTTCCGGATCTGACACTCATAGATCTGCCAGGAATCGCCCGATATTCCGAGGAAAACGCCCAAATAGAACAAGAGGTTAGTTAAACTACATTAGTTCATCTGTATGCTGGTTGTTCAATGAGTGACAATCTTACTGCTATCCACGACAAAAGTCCGCCGCTTTATCGTTCACAACATGACATAGTCTATTTCAGACTGACGGTTCTTGTTCCTGCCTCTAACGGTATAGGGATAGCACCTCAGAGTAGGCTCAGAATATTTCACAGTTAACCGAATTAAACAAATTATAGTGTGCCTGCCACAGCATGAATAAAAGCCATAATTCTATCTATAATAGACTTCCGATATTACGGAGTCAACTGAAATAACCTTGCCACATTGTCGGGCGAGAACTCTATTACACGTGGTGAGATAGCCGCATAAGACCATCTCGCATCCTCGCTCTCTCGCCTTCATTTTTACTGGACGATGGAGCCAGGCAGCGAAATTGCGAAGCGAGTGAGCGAGGTTATCTTAGTCCCAGGCACTTCAATCTCTGACTGTCTCACTATCTTTCTCTCTGTTGTTTCGCTAACGAGTTGCCTCGTCCTATGGAAATGAAGGGAGGCATCGAGATAGCCATCTGCACAAGTCCAGGTAATCCCTAAATCCTCGCAGAGGGTTTACCTCGACCTTTTTGGTGATTCGGATCAGTTCTCGAGTCGTTGCATCTATTACACAATCTCGTACAGATAGATAGATAAACTTTATTTACTGAGGGTAAAACATGGTTAGCATGGCTAATCTTCCCCATGGCCCTCTGGGGTTAATAACTATATACATTGTTAAGAATCCATCTGTACTATAAAATATAAAATATAGTTGAAATGTACATATAGGTAACAGATAAAACTATAAATATACATAAAACTATTCATAAAACAAACATTTCAATGATACTGCATATACGTATGACCATTGACCATAGCTAGGTCTACATATTGTTTAAGAAATAGTCAAGTGCGGCTTTCTCGTGTACATTTCATCCCCAGCGGTTGTTTTGAATTAGGTTGTCGGTAGCTGAAGCCTGCGGTTTTCCCTTTGACACCCGATGTCGATTTCAAAGGTACTCTGGACGGCGATGAAATTCAAACCAGTCAAAACTCAAACCTCACTGCAGATTGACCTGATGAGCTGCTTCAGCGCGCTTACTCATTGGTTCGGTTTATTGGAAACCCCTCGAGCTATTTATATCCAGAACTGCTATCGGTGACTAACCAAGCCAGTGTATAGATAGTAAACTATCGATTGGTACACTGGCTTGCGAGGATGCGAGATAGCGAAGCAACAGAGAGAGGTAGTGAGGCAGTCAAAGAGCGAAATGACGAAGACTGAGATATCCTCGCTCCCTCGCTTCGATGAAATGAAAGCGAGGTAGCGATGTTGCGAGATGGTCTTATCCTGCTTTCATAACATATACCTCCTGATGTAGCTCTGGTATAGCTTTGTTCTATACTACGTGAGAACAACGCTATGGTTGTAAACCAGTCACCAGATGGAGTTGTTGGGAAAATACTGTACGGGCAATATTTGCCGAACCAATTGACCATAACCAATAAAATAATTCGATTCTATGTCCACTTACCTTTCATAAAAACACCTTGTTTATCAGCGACTGTCCATTTTTAGTTTTACAAGACGTCTAAACACGGAGAGGGGAGTAAAACTGTCCACATCGCCGTTGTGCGTGTAGTGTTTATCGCGAGTTGTTGTGGCGCGTAATCAGCGTTCTGATCGATGCAAGATGGCGGCGATGTGGACAGTTTTACCCCCCTCGTCCGAGTTTAGATCTCTTGCCAAGCTAAAAATGGACAGTCGCTGATAAACAAGTTGTTTTTATGAAAGGTAAGTGGACATAGAATCGAATTATTTTATTGGTTATGGTCAATTGGTTCGGCAAATATTGCCCGTACAGCATTTTCCCAACAACTCCATCTGGTGACTGGTTTACAACCATAGCGTTGTTTTCATGTAGTATGGAACAAGGCTATACCAGAGCTACTCCTGATGGTGTAACGACACCTTCACGAACTCGCCGACTGACTAAAAACTAACCAGTTGGGATCCGATTTGTCATGTTTCTTGAGGTGGTAATGTAATCTGTTTTATAAGAAGTCAGGCGATGTAGCAGTCGGTTACATAACATAATTGTTTTAATTTCAGATTTTGAAGCTCATTATACAGTACATCCGACCAGTGAATACGGTGATTCTGGCAGTTTTTCCAGCTGGGACCGATGTTGACACAGTTGCAGCATTTCGTTTAGCCCGGGACGCTGACCCGAAGTTAGAGAGGACAATGGGTAAGGTCGGAGCCAGTGGGACCAGGTTGGGACCAGGATGGGGTCAGTGTTCATGGCATATTTCCCCATCTGTAGACATTACAGTCATTTCTCTGTCATACAAGCATAGTAGAGACAAAATGGCTTTATATCCTCGACGTCAAGGGGAGCATGTTCTGTATTCCACTGCTTCAATGGCATTTTTGTGTTATTTCTGGTGCTGCACTTTTGGTCAAATTTTGGCATGATCTTCGTTCAATTCATGAGGATATGAATACCTTGGAATCCACCTTGAATCGTTCTGAATATACCGGGCCATTGTCACACTAAACATTTCTCTCTGCAGGTGTTATGACCAAGCTGGATTTAGTTGATCGAGGTTCTGAGAAGTTTGTTATCGACACACTGAACAACAAACGAGTCCATCTGGGTTTGGGAATATACGGAGTGAAATGTCGCAGCCAAGAGGACCTTGATCTGGGTATTCCTCTGGCCGATGCCAGGAAAAGGGAGGAAGAATTCATCAGAAGTCATCCCCATTTTGGGTGAGTCTCCGACCAGTTAGAATGGATCGTGTTGTCTTGGAACCGAGAAAATTTGTGTATTTATTACAGCGCGTGGTGTATTTATTCGGTAGTACCAGATATGATAATCCGGTCACAGATATGTGAGTGATATCTGTACCTGGCCACACGTGACCTGGCAATGATAGCAACATAGTCATATCTTCATCCGAACCGCGTGGTTCTTTATTACAGCCCTGAAAAGAAGACAATTTATGTGCAGTATAAACTGAAATACTGTCTACGTCCAACTTGTGTAGATAAGCATTTATTCTGTATTTTTTGTTGTGGTTATTCACTGAGCATCGGCCGATATGACTCTCTCTCTCTCGCGTTGTCATTTGTTAGCTATGAATTACATAAGATAATGATACACTCTAACAAGGAAAACATTTAAATAGAGGCTTATTTCGTCTCAAGTTCAGTTTAATTGTTCTGATGATATTTTCTCCGTTAATTTAGTATTTACCTCTTGTTCATCATCGAAAAATATGACATTTACGACTATATTATAACATATTGTTTTCATTCACATTTCTCCCATAGGACAATGGACGCGTCCAAGTTTACTGTTGGTCGCGTATCTGAGAAGATGGTTACGGAGTTGTCCACAAAAATACGGGTAATAGAAAAGAACCATGACGGTTAAATACCAACTGGAGGAAATAATTACTTGAGTTATAAAGATATGTTTACATGTTTTTTATTTACCGTGAATGTTTTGGTATTAACGTTATTAAATGCTACATAATTATACACATTGGTGAGGATACATTGGATGGAGTAAGAATTAAGTGTGATACATGTATTATGTCAACCACGATGAAACAATCTTTATTTTAATGCGTGTTCGTTTTTCCAGTTTTTATTGTGTTTTGCTTTTTTTCTATCTTTGCTGATTTTTTCTACGTTAAGATTTGCTGTCTTCAGACTAATCGACTGTCTTCAATAACTTGATTACCTCGGTTAAATTCCCTGAGAATGTTCTGATTTATCGTTAGGGAGATTTACCGGGAATAATCCGGATCGTTGGAGATCAGCTGATTAAAATGAAACAAGAGAAGGACGAACTGGGAAAGGGTCCATCAGACAGCCCTGAAGAACGGAAAAGGGAACTTATCAAGGTATAAAACTATAAAGGGAGTCATTCGCCCATTGCTTGTGCTAACCTGATGCTAGCGAGAAATTCCGGTTTATCTCTTTCGGTAAATCACTCGATTCGTAACCAAGGCAGTAGACAAGTTTTCAGATGGGGGGGGGGGGGGGCTACACTATCACAGCACAATAAGGCAAGGGGTCCAGGGGCCGCCTAGGCCCTGGAAGCTCCAGGATCCCAGATGGCTGGAGATGCGTTCTTGGCCTTATCCAGTGAATAAAACTCAACATTAAAACGCACACGTTGTAATCAGTTTTTTTTTTATCTTTTCTTGTTTTGTGTGTGGGTATTTTCTTTTCAGGGTTATTAAATCCCAAACTTGGTCAACACAAAAAATACCTTGTGCAAACTAATTAGCTCAGCGACACATCCAGATTGTGTTTTTGGAGGGAATACGTGTTTTGTACATTTTGGAGGGAATTTTTTGCATATAAGCATGCTTCCTTTCATCTGCTTTCTGCTTGACCACTTTCCCCTCTGACAAACACGCAGTGGGGAATATGTATTTCACAAACACATGTCTATTTTTTTTTGTCTTGCAAATATTTGGGGGGGGGGGGGCTATAGTCCCCCCCATGCCCTCCCCCCTTGTCTACGGCCATGGGAACCAAGGGGTTGAGTGTTCTATCGTCTCTCCTCCTTCTGCACACCTCATGGCTGACCTATATCTATTCTCTTGTGAATACGATTATATGCAGACGATTTCAAGAATCGATCATTTCAAAGCCCATTCCTTCTCACTCACCAGATGCTATAAAGACGATCTTCTTGCTGTGGATAATCGCTATATAACTGACGCATAGTAAACTATCCCTTTCTGGAACATTTCACAGTGTGACCTGCATGTGGCGTATACATATCTCGCCTAGTAGTATTTGCTAGATCCTGTGTAAAATGTGACAAAACATTCGTGCAGAAACTTAAAAAAACAGGGCTAAACCACAAGCTCCTCCACTCAAAGTTTCTAGAATTTTGGGATACATATCGCAGCTGATAGCAAAATAAGAACGTAGTGTGCAAGAACTATAGCGTTAAGTTCCGTTACGTGTGTCAAATTCCACTTAACCCGGGAACTAGAGGCTGATTTAACCCATGTACTGCAAGATCCTCATGGCGTCCACATGAACATTCACAATCAAAGCGAGAATGAAATAGTGGCCTTCACCATTCTCTAGATAACGACTTTGCAACGAAAATCATATGGATTAAGAATACTCAAGATATGTTTTTGAAACATCATGATGTCCTGCATGGCTTCATAGAAAACGGTTGACCGCTTCTCCCTTGCAGGAAACTAGCCTATGTAAATATGAAAACTATAACTGTTTTTTTTTTAATGAATTCGGTGATATTGCTGCTACATGTATATGAGTTGGGTTTTTGGATTGTGCAACCAGAAATTCTTGTATTCGTATACCTGTCCGGCTGTAGGGTTAGGCCATGACAATAATCCGCGCATTCCACCAGGGAAACCATGTATGGTCTGTGCTCGGGGTAAGATATTCAGGACTTTCTTTGGGGAATAGAAGAAGTTTATCGGAACACATCTAGTGAATGAACTAGCGTGTAGCTAGCGGGAAGTTACCTTTAGCTCAGTGAGCAGAGCATTTTTTTCAGTTAAGCCCTGAACAGACCACTGGGCATTTATTTGCCATACGACCACGCATTCACAATAATGTCTTGCCCACGTGACAGTCGTTACAAGCTCCAAACAGGGTTATCTCCCCTTATGCCATGATGATTACCGAACAACACTACATTAAAGCTAACGGTCGTTTGTTTGGAAAAAATCAGCAATGTTTGTTTTCTGAATCAAATATTCAAGCACCTTCACATTAAAAAAAATTAAATATCTCCGTATTCATATGTGTTGATAAGGTTTTGGCTGGTAAGATCTTGGTTTAGGGTTACAAATTAAGTGAATGAAGGCAGGGGTGTATAATATGGTATATTGGGGGACAACCCTGTTTGGAGTTCGGATTCGTAAGTGAGAGCTTTGATGTTTGTATCCCGATCCAGCTTTCCCCAGTCCTTTACAGAGACAATTAAGATTTGAATTCCTTGGCACTATTGGATATTAAATATGCATTTATTTGCTTTTCTATTTCTTACAATATTCCGATAATGAATCTGTTCAGCATCCGTGTGATTAGGGTGGATAAATGAAGTATCCTTTCTCCTCCCCCACCCCCAATGCCACCTCAATTCAGCAATCAAAGGTCCGTGAACTGCACAAACCCTGTCCTCGGTTGCATTTAAAGTTTTGATATTATCTACATTTTAGGACTTTTTATACTTCTTAGCGACAATCGTTAATACGATTTAGTACAAATTAATCAATGTCCATCTTTTCCAGCTCCTGACTGAATACACGGAATTAGTGCTGAGGATGTCAGGCGGTGAATACAGACACCAGAATAAGTCAATTCGACTCTTCTCCCTCTGGAGGGATGAGACGCACAAGTTCGCCGATAAGATACAGGAAATTACGGAGGAAGGTCGGTAAAAGTAGTTCAGTTCAAAGCTCCTCAAACATAATTGCTTCCATCAACGATTAAAATAGTATAACGTACTTCAAACTATAGTATAAACTATGCCACGGGCACACAAAATGTGGCACAAATCCATCTTTCCGTGAGTGACGAGTATTTAGCAATATTTCCACAATGTTTCAGCTATATCGCGACGAACCAAGCACCACCCAGCCAAGTTGTGTTCCTGCTACTTCAAAGAAGAAATCTTTGACGCAGCATGGAACCAGACATCCTAGCTTCATTCACATTATATGAGGACAGCACACTAGACACAAACAGGACGCTTACATGGTGCAATAAACTGACATCCTTCTCTCAGCTTGTTCAACAGCCAGAGAAGATTACCAGGAACAATTAGATTTTAAGAGATCAGAATCTATAGTCGTATGAGGCGCGAAACGACGTTATTTTCCATGTGAAGTTTTACAAAAGTGAGGTAACGAGCTTTTACTTTATTCTTGGCAATTTAACCCTATCTGGCCTGGGCTTTTTTGGACCTGTCCAGGCCTGGACAATTAATTAATTATTTTCTTACCCCTTGAGCTAGGGGGCGGAAGCTTATCACATTATACCAGAAGTCCATGTTTGATGGACTTTTGATTATACCCTCAGAAAATGTAAAAAAAGAATCCAAAATTGCCGCTATGATGACGTCACAGTGATGTCATTTTCAAAAACGGCATTTTTGGGTCGATTTTTCGGTCAAATTTTCCGAATTTTTTATTTATGCGATTTCTCCTCCAAAACTGCTTGATAAATTAGAAAATAATCTGATGTGAAATAAAATAGTTTTTACCCATTTTTCATCGCGGAAATCAGAAATTTTGATGGTAGACATCATTTTTCTAGTAGCCCAGGTGGCCGCCATCTTGAATTTACCCATGATCTTTTGCTCGGGAGGTTATGCAAATAGGGTAAAAATGACTCCAATATGATAATTTATAAAGTCACGGAGTGTCAGCTCTCATCTTTTGTCGTTCCGGAGATAGCGCAGAAAGTTTGGTGGAGGTGGGGGGGGGGGATGATATTTTACCCCCCCCTCCTCCCAGGCCTGGTAGGGTTAACGCGCGTTGTCTATTGCTTTCTTCATTATTGCCATATCATGTTCACTACATACGAGATGCATGGTCGGATGAACAACATTTCCATAGCCCCTTCTGGCTTGACTGGCGCCAATCACCTGTAATAATGAGTTGACGTCTGATTGGATGATGGATTCAGGGCAGGAAATGTGAACAATTTACTTCGTATTGTTTCACATTGATTGTACCTCCCTTTCTTAGGTGTGGAAGAAAGTTTAAAACAAGACGGGCAGATTCTTCAAGACTTAAAGGACCAGAGAGGGAATGAGCTTCAGGGGTTCGTGAACAGCTTCCCTGTCTGCGAAAGTATCATATTACTCCTGATCTCGAAGTGGGTAAATCCCGCCACAGAGTACCTCTCTAACGTCAGCAGTCACGTGGAGGAGATACTGCTAGATCTGGCTACATCTAAATTCCAGCGATATCCCAAACTGGCAAGCAAAGTAAAGGTATGATGACTTAAAAATAATCTTTCAAGTATGAAAATTAATAGCTTGATATTTCCTGGTTTCATACATGCTGTAGGTCGTACCTTATATTCTGACTGAAAGATTACGCTACCAGCATGTAGTTGGTCCTGGTGTACCGATACTGTATTGCACTGATAGACCTAATGCTTATGTTTATGGGTCTCCTGTATTGCACTGATAGACATAATGGTTATGTTTATGGGTCTCTGTATTGCACTGATAGACGTAACGTTTATTTTTATGGGTCTACTGTATTGCACTGATAGACCTAATGATTATGTTTATGGGTCTACTGTATTGCACTGATAGGCATAACGGTTATGTTTATGGGTCTCCTGTATTGCACTGATAGACATGACGGTTACGTTTATGGGTCAACTGTATTGCACTGATAGACATAACGGTTATGTTTTTGAGACTACTGTATTGTAGTGATTGGCATAACGGTTATGTTTATGGGTCTACCCTATTGCACTGATAGACCTAATGATTATGTTTATAGGTCACCTGTATTGCACTGATAGACATAACGGTTATGTTTATGGGTCTACTGTATTGCACTGATAGACCTAATGATTATGTTTATAGGTCACCTGTATTGCACTGATAGACATAACGGTTATGTTTATGGGTCTACTGTATTGCACTGATAGGCATAACGGTTATGTTTATGGGTCTACTTTATTACACTGATAGGCAATAATGGTTATGTTTATAGGTCTAGTCTATTGCACTGATATGCCTAATGGTTATGTTTATGGGTCTACTGGATTGCCATTATCAATATTTATAATTCGTCGATTTTAAATTCTGTCCATTGCGTAGCGTTCCCACAACCTATAAAATCACAAACAACAGTACATTGTTTATATTTTTATATTTCAGGAACTTGTGGACGAACGCCACCAGGAGGCGCTGACGCATACAGAGGAGGATATTAAGAAGCTTTTCGCTCAGGAGTCCGTGGTGTGGACACAGGACCGAACATACAACCTCGAAAAGGGTCAGTGGAGCAACAAGTATATTACAATGAGCTTTTGACTTGGAAAAGACAAATGAGGTCTTTCAGAACATCCGAGTGTTGAGTATATGACAACATTAATATTACACATTCACCTGATAGTGTTGAGGATATGACGACATGAACATTACACATTCACCTGATAGTGTTGAGTATATGACAACATTAATATTACACATTCACCTGATAGTGTTGAGTATATGACAACATTAATATTACACATTCACCTGATAGTGTTGAGGATATGACGACATGAACATTACACATTCACATTATAGTGTTGAGTATATGACAACATTAATATTACACATTCACCGTATAGTGTTGAGTATATGACAACATTAATATTACACATTCACCTGATAGTGTTGAGGATATGACGACATGAACATTACACATCCATCTTATAGTGTTGAGGATATGACAACATTAATATTACACATTCAGCTGATAGTGTTGAGGATATGATGACATGGACATTACACATTCACCTTATAGTGGTGAGTATATGACAACATTAATATTACACATGCATCTTATAGTTCTGTGGATATGACAACGTGAACATTACACATTCACCTGATAGTGTTGAGGATATGACATGAACATTACAAATTCGCCTGATAGTGTTGAGAATATGACAACATGAAAATTACAAATACATCTTATAGTGTTGAGGATATGACAACGTGAACATTACACATTCACCTGGTAGTGATGAGGATATGACGACATGAACATTACAAATGCATCTTATAGTTCTGTGGATATGACAACGTGAACATTACACATTCACCTGATAGTGTTGAGGATATGACATGAACATTACAAATTCGCCTGATAGTGTTGAGAATATGACAACATGAACATTACAAATACATCTTATAGTGTTGAGGATATGACAACGTGAACATTACACATTCACCTGGTAGTGTTGCGGATATGACAATGTGAACATTAAACATTCATCTTATAGTGTTGAGGATATGACAAAGTGAGCGTTACACATTTACCAGATTGCAACGTGACAACGTGAACATGACACATTCACCTGATAGTGTTGATTATATGACAACGTGAACATTACACATTCACCTGGTAGTGTTGCGGATATGACAACGTGAACATTAAACATTCATCTTATAGTGTTGAGGATATGACAAAGTGAGCGTTACACATTTACCAGATTGCAACGTGACAACGTGAACATGACACATTCACCTGATAGTGTTGATTATATGACAACGCGAACACTACACATTCACATTATAGTGTTGGGGATATGACAACGTGAACATTACACATTCACCTTATATTGTTGAGTATATGACAACGTGAACATTACTCATTCACCTTATAGTGGTGAGTATATGACAACGTGAACACTATACATTCACCTGATAGTGTTGAGTATATGACAACGTGAACATTACACATTCACCTGATAGTGTTGAGTATATGACAACGTGAACACTACACATTCACATTATAATGTTGGGTATATGTCAACGTGAACATTACACATTCACGTGATAGTTTTGAGTATATGACAACGTGAACACTACACAATCGCATTATAGTGTTGGGGATATGACAACGTGAACATTACACATTCACCTGATAGTGTTGAGTATATGACAACGTGAACACTACACATTCACATTATAGTGTTGGGGTTATGACAACGTGAACATTTCACATTCACCTGATAGTGTTGAGTATATGACAACGTGAACACTACACATTATAGTGTTGGGGATATGACAACGTGAACATTACACATTCACCAGATAGTGTTGAGTATATGACAACGTGAACATTACACATTCACAATATAGTGTTGGGGATATGACAACGTGAACATTACACAATCACCTGATAGTGTTGAGTATATGACAACGTGAACACTACACATTCACATTATAGTGTTAGGGATATGACAACGTGAACATTACACATTCACCTGGTAGTGTTGAGTATATGACAACGTGAACACTACAAATTCACATTATAGTGTTGGGGATATGACAACGTGAACATTACACATTCACCTGATAGTGTTGAGTATATGACAGCGTGAACACTACACATTCACATTATAGTGTTGGGGATATGACAACGAGAACATTACACATTCACCTGATAGTGTTGAGTACGTGAACACTACACATTCACATTATAGTGTTGGGGATATGACTGATAGTGTTGAGTATATGACAGCGTGAACACTACACATTCACATTATAGTGTTGGGGATATGACAACGTGAACATTACACATTCACATGCAGTGTTGAGGATATGATAACGTGAACATTACACATTCACATACAGTGTTGAGGATATGACAACGTGAACATTACACATTCACGTACAGTGTTGAGGATATGATAACGTGAAGATTACACATTCACATGCAGTGCTGAGGATGTGATAACGTGAACATTACACATTCACATACAGTGTTGAGGATATGATAACGTGAACATTACACATTCACATACAGTGTTGGGGATATGATAACGTGAACATTACACATTCACATACAGTGTTGAGGATATGACAACGTGGACATTACACATTCACCTTGTAGTGTTGGATATATGACGTGAACATTACACATACATCTGATAACGATGAGGATATGATAACGTGAACATTACACATTCACATACAGTGTTGAGGATATGATAACGTGAACATTACACATTCACATACAGTGTTGGGGATATGATAACGTGAACATTACACATTCACGTACAGTGTTGAGGATATGACAACGTGAACATTACACATTCACATGCAGTGTTGAGGATATGATAACGTGAACATTACACATTCACATACAGTGTTGAGGATATGATAACGTGAACATTACACATACATCTGATAACGATGAGGATATGATAACGTGAACATTACACATTCACATGCAGTGTTGAGTATATGATAACGTGAACATTACACATTCACATACAGTGTTGAGGATATGATAACGTGAACATTACACATTCACATACAGTGTTGAGGATATGATAACGTGAACATTACACATTCACATACAGTGTTGAGGATATGATAACGTGAACATTACAACTTCACATACAGTGTTGAGGATATGACAACGTGGACATTACACATTCACCTTGTAGTGTTGGATATATGACGTGAACATTACACATACATCTGATAACGATGAGGATATGATAACGTGAACATTACACATTCACATACAGTGTTGAGGATATGATAACGTGAACATTACACATTCACATACAGTGTTGGGGATATGATAACGTGAACATTACACATTCACATACAGTGTTGAGGATATGACAACGTGGACATTACACATTCAACTTGTAGTGTTGGATATATGACGTGAACATTACACATACATCTGATAACGATGAGGATATGATAACGTGAACATTACACATTCACATACAGTGTTGAGGATATGACAACGTGAACATTACACATTCACATGCAGTGTTGAATATATGATAACGTGAACATTACACATTCACGTACAGTGTTGAGGATATGACAACGTGAACATTACACATTCACATGCAGTGTTGAGTATATGATAACGTGAACATTACATATTGACATACAATGTTGAGGATATGGCAACGTGAACATTACACATTCACATTGTAGTGTTGGAGATATGACGTGAACATTACACATACATCTGATAATGTTGAGGATATGATAAAGTGAACATTACACATTCACATACAGTGTTGAGGATATGATAACGTGAACATTACACATTCACATACAGTGTTGGGGATATGATAACGTGAACATTACACATTCACGTACAGTGTTGAGGATATGACAACGTGAACATTACACATTCACATGCAGTGTTGAGGATATGATAACGTGAACATTACACATTCACATACAGTGTTGAGGATATGATAACGTGAACATTACACATACATCTGATAACGATGAGGATATGATAACGTGAACATTACACATTCACATGCAGTGTTGAGTATATGATAACGTGAACATTACACATTCACATACAGTGTTGAGGATATGATAACGTGAACATTACACATTCACATACAGTGTTGAGGATATGATAACGTGAACATTACACATTCACACACAGTGTTGAGGATATGATAACGTGAACATTACAACTTCACATACAGTGTTGAGGATATGACAACGTGGACATTACACATTCACCTTGTAGTGTTGGATATATGACGTGAACATTACACATACATCTGATAACGATGAGGATATGATAACGTGAACATTACACATTCACATACAGTGTTGAGGATATGATAACGTGAACATTACACATACATCTGATAACGATGAGGATATGATAACGTGAACATTACACATTCACATGCAGTGTTGAGTATATGATAACGTGAACATTACACATTTACATACAGTGTTGAGGATATGATAACGTGAACATTACACATTCACATACAGTGTTGAGGATATGATAACGTGAACATTACACATTCACATACAGTGTTGAGGATATGATAACGTGAACATTACACATTCACATACAGTGTTGAGGATATGACAACGTGGACATTACACATTCACCTTGTAGTGTTGGATATATGACGTGAACATTACACATACATCTGATAACGATGAGGATATGATAACGTGAACATTACACATTCACATACAGTGTTGAGGATATGATAACGTGAACATTACACATTCACATACAGTGTTGGGGATATGATAACGTGAACATTACACATTCACATACAGTGTTGAGGATATGACAACGTGGACATTACACATTCACCTTGTAGTGTTGGATATATGACGTGAACATTACACATACATCTGATAACGATGAGGATATGATAACTTGAACATTACACATTCACATACAGTGTTGAGGATATGATAACGTGAACATTACACATTCACATACAGTGTTGGGGATATGATAACGTGAACATTACACATTCACATACAGTGTTGAGGATATGACAACGTGGACATTACACATTCAACTTGTAGTGTTGGATATATGACGTGAACATTACACATACATCTGATAACGATGAGGATATGATAACGTGAACATTACACATTCACATACAGTGTTGAGGATATGACAACGTGAACATTACACATTCACATGCAGTGTTGAATATATGATAACGTGAACATTACACATTCACGTACATTCACGTACAGTGTTGAGGATATGATAACGTGAACATTACACATTCACATACAGTGTTGAGGATATGATAACGTGAACATTACACATTCAACGTGAACATTACACATTCACATACAGTGTTGAGATATGACAACGTGGACATTGGCCATCTACCTTGTAGTGTTGGGATATATGACGCAACATTACACATACATCTGATAACGATGAGGATATGATAACGTGAACATTACACATTCACATACAGTGTTGAGGATATGACAACGTGAACATTACACATACATCTGATAACGATGAGGATATGATAACGTAGAACATTACATTATCTCACATGCAGTGTTGAGTATATGATAACGTGAACATTACACATTCACATACAGTGTTGAGGATATGATAACGTGAACATTACACATTCACATACAGTGTTGAGGATATGATAACGTGAACATTACACATTCACATACAGTGTTGAGGATATGATAACGTGAACATTACACATTCACATACAGTGTTGAGGATATGACAACGTGGACATTACACATTCACCTTGTAGTGTTGGATATATGACGTGAACATTACACATACATCTGATAACGATGAGGATATGATAACGTGAACATTACACATTCACATACAGTGTTGAGGATATGATAACGTGAACATTACACATTCACATACAGTGTTGGGGATATGATAACGTGAACATTACACATTCACATACAGTGTTGAGGATATGACAACGTGGACATTACACATTCACCTTGTAGTGTTGGATATATGACGTGAACATTACACATACATCTGATAACGATGAGGATATGATAACGTGAACATGACACATTCACCTGATAGTGTTGATTATATGACAACGCGAACACTACACATTCACATTATAGTGTTGGGGATATGACAACGTGAACATTACACATTCACCTTATATTGTTGAGTATATGACAACGTGAACATTACTCATTCACCTTATAGTGGTGAGTATATGACAACGTGAACACTATACATTCACCTGATAGTGTTGAGTATATGACAACGTGAACATTACACATTCACCTGATAGTGTTGAGTATATGACAACGTGAACACTACACATTCACATTATAATGTTGGGTATATGTCAACGTGAACATTACACATTCACGTGATAGTTTTGAGTATATGACAACGTGAACACTACACAATCGCATTATAGTGTTGGGGATATGACAACGTGAACATTACACATTCACCTGATAGTGTTGAGTATATGACAACGTGAACACTACACATTCACATTATAGTGTTGGGGTTATGACAACGTGAACATTTCACATTCACCTGATAGTGTTGAGTATATGACAACGTGAACACTACACATTATAGTGTTGGGGATATGACAACGTGAACATTACACATTCACCAGATAGTGTTGAGTATATGACAACGTGAACATTACACATTCACAATATAGTGTTGGGGATATGACAACGTGAACATTACACAATCACCTGATAGTGTTGAGTATATGACAACGTGAACACTACACATTCACATTATAGTGTTAGGGATATGACAACGTGAACATTACACATTCACCTGGTAGTGTTGAGTATATGACAACGTGAACACTACAAATTCACATTATAGTGTTGGGGATATGACAACGTGAACATTACACATTCACCTGATAGTGTTGAGTATATGACAGCGTGAACACTACACATTCACATTATAGTGTTGGGGATATGACAACGAGAACATTACACATTCACCTGATAGTGTTGAGTACGTGAACACTACACATTCACATTATAGTGTTGGGGATATGACTGATAGTGTTGAGTATATGACAGCGGGAACACTACACATTCACATTATAGTGTTGGGGATATGACAACGTGAACATTACACATTGACATGCAGTGTTGAGGATATGATAACGTGAACATTACACATTCACATACAGTGTTGAGGATATGACAACGTGAACATTACACATTCACGTACAGTGTTGAGGATATGATAACGTGAAGATTACACATTCACATGCAGTGCTGAGGATGTGATAACGTGAACATTACACATTCACATACAGTGTTGAGGATATGATAACGTGAACATTACACATTCACATACAGTGTTGGGGATATGATAACGTGAACATTACACATTCACATACAGTGTTGAGGATATGACAACGTGGACATTACACATTCACCTTGTAGTGTTGGATATATGACGTGAACATTACACATACATCTGATAACGATGAGGATATGATAAAGTGAACATTACACATTCACATACAGTGTTGAGGATATGATAACGTGAACATTACACATTCACATACAGTGTTGGGGATATGATAACGTGAACATTACACATTCACGTACAGTGTTGAGGATATGACAACGTGAACATTACACATTCACATGCAGTGTTGAGGATATGATAACGTGAACATTACACATTCACATACAGTGTTGAGGATATGATAACGTGAACATTACACATACATCTGATAACGATGAGGATATGATAACGTGAACATTACACATTCACATGCAGTGTTGAGTATATGATAACGTGAACATTACACATTTACATACAGTGTTGAGGATATGATAACGTGAACATTACACATTCACATACAGTGTTGAGGATATGATAACGTGAACATTACACATTCACATACAGTGTTGAGGATATGATAACGTGAACATTACACATTCACCTTGTAGTGTTGGATATATGACGTGAACATTACACATACATCTGATAACGATGAGGATATGATAACGAACATTTGTTAATATTCACATACAGTGTTGAGGATATGATAACGTGAACATTACACATACATCTGATAACGATGAGGATATGATAACGTGAACATTACACATTCACATGCAGTGTTGAGTATATGATAACGTGAACATTACACATTTACATACAGTGTTGAGGATATGATAACGTGAACATTACACATTCACATACAGTGTTGAGGATATGATAACGTGAACATTACACATTCACATACAGTGTTGAGGATATGATAACGTGAACATTACAACTTCACATACAGTGTTGAGGATATGACAACGTGGACATTACACATTCACCTTGTAGTGTTGGATATATGACGTGAACATTACACATACATCTGATAACGATGACGATATGATAACGTGAACATTACACATTCACATACAGTGTTGAGGATATGATAACGTGAACATTACACATTCACATACAGTGTTGGGGATATGATAACGTGAACATTACACATTCACATACAGTGTTGAGGATATGACAACGTGGACATTACACATTCAACTTGTAGTGTTGGATATATGACGTGAACATTACACATACATCTGATAACGATGAGGATATGATAACGTGAACATTACACATTCACATACAGTGTTGAGGATATGACAACGTGAACATTACACATTCACATGCAGTGTTGAATATATGATAACGTGAACATTACACATTCACGTACAGTGTTGAGGATATGACAACGTGAACATTACACATTCACATGCAGTGTTGAGTATATGATAACGTGAACATTACATATTGACATACAATGTTGAGGATATGGCAACGTGAACATTACACATTCACATTGTAGTGTTGGAGATATGACGTGAACATTACACATACATCTGATAATGTTGAGGATATGATAACGTGAAGATTACACATTCACATACAGTGTTGAGGATATGACAACGTGAACATTACACATTCACATGCAGTGTTGAGGATATGATGACATGGACATTACACATTCACCTTATAGTGGTGAGTATATGACAACATTAATATTACACATTCATCTGATAGTGTTGAGGATATGACGACATGAACATTACAGATTCCCCTGATAGTGATGAGGATATGACGACATGAACATTACAAATGCATCTTATAGTTTTGTGAATATGACAACGTGAACACTACACATTCACCTAATAGTGTTGAGGATATGACATGAACATTACAAATTCGCCTGATAGTGTTGAGAATATGACAACATGAACATTACAAATACATCTTATAGTGTTGAGGATATGACAACGTGAACATTACACATTCACCTGGTAGTGTTGCGGATATGACAACGTGAAAATTAAACATTCATCTTATAGTGTTGAGGATATGACAAAGTGAGCGTTACACATTTACCAGATTGCAACGTGACAACGTGAACATGACACATTCACCTGATAGTGTTGATTATATGACAACGCGAACACTACACATTCACATTATAGTGTTGGGGTTATGACAACGTGAACATTACACATTCACCTTATATTGTTGAGTATATGACAACGTGAACATTACTCATTCACCTTATAGTGGTGAGTATATGACAACGTGAACACTACACATTCACCTGATAGTGTTGAGTATATGACAACGTGAACATTACACATTCACCTGATAGTGTTGAGTATATGACAACGTGAACACTACACATTCACATTATAATGTTGGGTATATGTCAACGTGAACATTACACATTCACGTGATAGTTTTGAGTATATGACAACGTGAACACTACACAATCGCATTATAGTGTTGGGGATATGACAACGTGAACATTACACATTCACCTGATAGTGTTGAGTATATGACAACGTGAACACTACACATTCACATTATAGTGTTGGGGTTATGACAACGTGAACATTTCACATTCACCTGATAGTGTTGAGTATATGACAACGTGAACACTACACATTATAGTGTTGGGGATATGACAACGTGAACATTACACATTCACCAGATAGTGTTGAGTATATGACAACGTGAACATTACACATTCACAATATAGTGTTGGGGATATGACAACGTGAACATTACACAATCACCTGATAGTGTTGAGTATATGACAACGTGAACACTACACATTCACATTATAGTGTTAGGGATATGACAACGTGAACATTACACATTCACCTGGTAGTGTTGAGTATATGACAACGTGAACACTACAAATTCACATTATAGTGTTGGGGATATGACAACGTGAACATTACACATTCACCTGATAGTGTTGAGTATATGACAGCGTGAACACTACACATTCACATTATAGTGTTGGGGATATGACAACGTGAACATTACACATTCACCTGATAGTGTTGAGTATATGACAGCGTGAACACTACACATTCACATTATAGTGTTGGGGATATGACAACGAGAACATTACACATTCACCTGATAGTGTTGAGTACGTGAACACTATACATTCACATTATAGTGTTGGGGATATGACTGATAGTGTTGAGTATATGACAGCGTGAACACTACACATTCACATTATAGTGTTGGGGATATGACAACGTGAACATTACACATTCACATGCAGTGTTGAGGATATGATAACGTGAACATTACACATTCACATACAGTGTTGAGGATATGACAACGTGAACATTACACA